>CM067501.1:24959414-25188218 GCA_034509495.1 Acestrorhynchus altus | reverse complement strand
GAGAGAGAGAGAGAGAGAGAGAGAGAGAGAATAGTGTATGGGGCAGGAAGAAGTCTGTAGATTGGAGCAAGCAAGCAAGGGAAAGAAAGAGGAAGAGTATGAAAATGGCAGAATGAGGGAGCTCAAATGAGAGGGTGCTAGAGCCAGCACTGGAAAATTTGAGAGAGAGAGAGAGAGAGAGAGAGAGGGGGGGGGGGGGGTAGAAATAAAACATAAACAAATAGAGAAAGAAATAAGGGACAAAAGGATACAGCAACAAGAGATAAGAGAGAGATAGAGATGCAGATAATAAGCACTGTAATCTCCTCACCTACTCTAACCAGCTTAACCTCAGATACCGATCAGACCGGACTGTTGATTAGGCCACCACCCAAACAGTGAAGCACTGCTTAAGGTAGGGTCTGCCACTCCCACCAACACACCTCTGGCATAGCTCCTCAGCATGGGTGGCCTGCTAGCTGGTCACTAAACTGACCCCTGAGTTCAAATAAAGCCCTTTAACCCAATTCAAAGCCCCTTGGGTATCCCACATGCAGATGGCCTAGAAGGGAAAATGGCAATTACTCAAAAGAGATCCTGCCTAGTGGTTTACACTGTACATCTGTAGACGTAAATAGGTTTGAATTGAAAAGGTCACCTTTCAGTCATTACTATTCTTTAGGAAGGGTCAATCACCATCAAACCTCAAATGATTTGGAATTTTGAAAAAGCAAACAAACAGAAAAAAATCCCCACAAGTGTGATAATTGGATAAACGTAACAAAGGCTCAGCACACCGTTCTCTTTGTGTCTGAGAGAATACAGAATTCTTGCGGATCACCTTACTAAAGACTGTTGTGATTAAAACAGATTAACATATTCAAAAACGTACACAGTTACATCTTCAGATAATGTTCTCCACTCCCAATTCACGGGAATGTGACAACTCCCTCCTTTGTAAGCAGAAATCGTGCCAAGTATATTTTGGAGATCTATTCGGAGTGGATAAATGAGCAGCAACAGCAGGTAAAGATCCGTTTCTGCACCTCCATGTAACTGGGTTATCAACCAGGAAACAGCCTGACCTGGGCCACAAGCTCACATTTCCCAATCTCCCAATATAATCTCTCCCTTTCTCCTATATGTCCACTCGGGCTTGACGTGCGCGTAACACAGAAATCTGAACGACTACTCAGCCTGGCTTCAATACCTGCCTTTGGAAAGGAAGTGGAAGGGGAAAAAAAAGGGCCTTGAGGGAAAGAAAAAGAAGCTGGAGCCAAAACGAAAAGGTGAAGAGCAGAAATCCTGTGCCTAGTGCTTGTCAAACAATCCTTTCTTTCACTGCAATCCAAATGACATTTAATTTGATTCTGCCGTTGATCTTTTCCGATATCGCCAGCACGTCCAAGACATCCATTCTGCCCGTCGTTCCGCAGAAAGGCCGGGTATAAGCCGGGGCATAAGTCCCGGGCGTGCTGTCATGCACTGCACAGCAAACACTCATGCGTACCCATACACACGCGCACGGCATAATGGCATCCTGAAATGAAACCACTTGGAGAGCAGTGGCTGGAAGCTTTCACAGAGTACATTTAGTCATCGTGTGACATGGAGGTGAGGTGACAGGCAGCCCCACTAGCAGCACTCCGAAATCGAGACAGCGTGGGACGCTGGGACACGAAGCCGGACACACTTAGGGCAGACGCAAAGCGCTCTCCATTTCCGAGCCTTTTCACTGACCAGTGGCTTCAAGGTTTCAAGTGTCTCCACTCTATTGAGAAGGGGTGATCTGTCTGCTTCTAAAGGACATTTGTGAAATTCATTCAGAAGTGAAACCCTCCATCGTATGTGTGTGTGTGTGTGTGTGGCGCAGGGGCTCACTCTGACTGAACCGTCCTCTATCCTGAGGGAGACAAGGGTGCGTGTGTGCTAACAGCAGCCTGGTCCTGAGTTGCACTCAGTCAGTTGCACTGGTGCGACTTATTAGATCTGATTTGTGCACAGTTCAAGTGCCATCTTCAGCTCATGCCTGTTTTGTGTGAGCTGCATTACACACAATCTCTTGCTTTCTCTGTTCCAAGTTCCTTTTCTTCTCTTCAGTGACCCCTACTGGGAGACAGGCAGATGTGTTTTCATGCCCATGGCAGACCACATGTCCATGACTGCACTTCTCCAAGTTCAGCCAAACAATCAGGCTGAAAAGATGAGAGGAAAGCACAAATGCTCAAACGGGAAAAAAATCATTAGGTAAACTGGAAATGCATGTCTTTTATTCCTGAAAAGCAGGATAAACACACATATAACCCAGTGCAAATCAAATAAAATTGGAAAATTAGTGTTTAGGAAGGTTATCCAACAGGTAAGTCTGTACCATATTTAAGAGAAACATACCATTTGACTTTGGGTCTCTTTACCTAGGGGTGTAAAAATACTAGGAAAACACTGAAGGCCTTGCTGGCTGCAAAGAAGAAAGTATTCACTTGAAATGACTGTCTACTGAGCCTCCTCGATTGCATTGATGGAATGGCACGGTTAATGGAACGTTTATTGAAAATGTAAGTTAAAAAGGTTTTCAGATTTTCCTATTCCCCAAGAATTCAGACAGACAAACCGTCAAGTTTCATCTATAAGGCCAACTCATAAGACCTCAAGCTACTTGAATTTATGTAGACTCCATGACTTTCCTTTTAATCTTAGTGCTGATTCTGTTTAGAGGTCTTAAGCGTCTCTATTTGTGTTGTAAACAGGCTTCAGCTGTAAAATAACCTAGTTGTAAGGGAAAGTCAAATTTTGACATCTTAGTTAATATTCAACGTTTACTTCCAACTTTATATTCAGCTTGTTACAGGAATTCTATTTTGATTTACAGCATTGGGATCGTTGAGAGATGTACTGACACAGGTGACTGATACAATGGGAATTTTGTAATCCCTTTTCTTTTCAAGAGTTTTCCAAGTAAAGAGAAAATATAATAAAATAAAACTGGAATTTGATGAATTAGAATAAGTCACCAAAGGGTTCATCTTCACATATGGTTACCAAGCAAAATATATAAACTAAAAAAAAAAATAATCATTATATATATTGATTATATATATAAATAATCAATAAAAAAACAACAACTGGGGGATCTTAAAGGGCTCTTTGAATTGTGCTTTTGTATAGAATAGTTACTTTGAATTTCAAAGAAATATCTGAGGATTTAAACAGTCCTATGCCTGGTAACGTGGTTCTTCATCCACAAGAAAAACCTATAACAGATGGTCATTCAGATGGTTGGCAGATATTCTTGCATACCTGGCTTTGCCAACAAATGATGTATGAAACATTTTTTCTGTCAGTGGAATAGACAGAAATTTTTAATATAATTTTTTTTCTAAATAAGTTGAACAATCATACTATTTTACGATGTATTTTGGGGATAACATATTTCAGACTAGATTTAAGAGGATTTAAGAGTGCCAGTATATTTCATTGAAATAGATTGTTTTTCATTAGCATTTTCACGATTTGGTGTGTTTTGTCAGTTAAGTTACATGGACAATAACTACAATAAGCTTTTCCTCGCAGGTAAATCACTGTTGCAGGCAGTGTAGGAATGACTGCTTCACGCGCACCTTTATACCACCTTCTCATACAGTTTAACAGTAAGCATGCAGGTTAATGTCCTGGTTGTTGCGCACACTTCCCTGCCCATTCGCTACCCCGGTTACTCATGCAATCGTAACGACCTTCCTGCTCCAGACATCCGACCCCCTATTTCCTTCCCGGCTGCCCAACCCTTCAAGCAAAGCCCTCCACTCTGAGCCACAGTGTAGCGAAGGGACATTAACGGAGCCTCACGCTGGAATTAGCCCATTAATGTAATGCTAACAAGATGGAATCCTCCTCCCTGGGGCGTAATATTCCACCAGCATCTCCGCAGTTGTTCTTTTTTGTAAATCACTCAGCTTATCTGAAAGGAGGCGATCAATACGCCAGCATTACAGTAAACAGATAAACTAGCTCTGCTGTTGGGGGGAAAGCGTCTCTGTTGAGTTCCATTACGGAGCTGAGATGAGAGAGAATGATTAGTGCATGCTCACTTATGTCATGCCCCATTCTGATACTAAATGTTCTAGCATCTTTGTATGGATTTTGCAGTCAGTACATGAAGAAGAATGGACACTTTTTCAAGTTTGAAAAGTTTGAATCCCACTGCAAACTGACCAAGAGTTAAGATCGGACAACCAGGAATTTTACCCTGATTTTGTCCCCAGTTCTCACCCTGACTGAATCTCTGCTGGTTGGTTCCACACTGCAATTTTAGTAGGTATATTTTAGATGTTTCAGAGCATATCATCCTCATGCCTGATTTTTAGGACCCATTTCTGCATAATCGAAAAGTATCAGATACTGAGTCAAATAGACCAGGTTCCTTCAATAACTGATAAACAAAGCTGAAGTTGACTTCTAATTAGACAGTTCCTTATTTTACTATTTATGTCCACCTTAAATCAAACAGCATCTACATTCTGGCACTGGTACTAGTGTATCCATGGGAATTAAAATAATGTTAAAAATTGAATTCAAAAGTGTACATTTCATTACGTGTAAAGTTACATATTTCCAGCCCTTTTGGCAAATTGAAATCCATTGTCATATTATTGCATTTCATATTTCAATAGATATAGAACACATTTTGAAACACATTCAAGTCCTGCTAGAAAAGAAAGTCAGCATCTAATAAGACTTGTCACCAGCTGGACGCCTGAAGTGCTCTAAAGTTTCCTGGTAGACAATGTGTTAACGCTGGACTTGATGAAACACAGAGTATTAACACCAAAAGATGACATGACACCCTGAACCAGACTGCAGAAATTCTGTTCTTCTCCTCCAGATTATGGGAGATTGATTTGAGGCTCTAGGACGCTTGTTTCCAAAGTTTACTTTCATCTGAAAAGATGTTTTTATAGCACTTGGATCTCTTCTCTCTTTAGTTCAGTGTAAGACCCTTCTGACACTGTCTCTTGTTCAGGAGGGGCTTGATACTAGGAACGTTGCAGTTGTAACCCATTTCCCAGAGGCGTCTTAGCATGGTGGTTCGTGATGCACCGACACCAGCCTTAGTCCACTGCGTGTGAATCTTTCCCAAGCCCATGAACTGACTTTCTTGACAGTCCTCACGAGGCGGTGGTCATCTCTTTTGCTTGTGCACCTTTTCTCACCAATTTCCACTTCCAGACAACTTTCTATTCATATACTTTAATACAGCACTCTGAGAACAGCCAACAATGACCTAACATGCGCTGTGTTTGGAGCCTGAAGGTGTGTAGTGTACGATCCCTATTTGTTTAGTGTGCAATTGACATCGTTTTCCAATCAGCAAAAACTCTGTTT
This sequence comes from Acestrorhynchus altus, assembly GCA_034509495.1. Taxonomy (NCBI): domain Eukaryota; kingdom Metazoa; phylum Chordata; class Actinopteri; order Characiformes; family Acestrorhynchidae; genus Acestrorhynchus; species Acestrorhynchus altus. The sequence continues at coordinate 25,182,860 of CM067501.1, read as the reverse complement.
TAAAAATCCGCAAAATTCTAAGTTAGAAAAGTGAAGAAAGTTTTAAATACGTAAATAAACAAACAAAAAAAACCCCTCTGACACAATAACAATAACACCACTATAATGTATCACTTTCTCTTGAGCAGAGATCATCCAGGCTGGACTAACGGCACCACGGTTTGGGTTTACAGCTTCGTAGAACCTAGCGCAAGTCTTTGAGGAGCTGAGGAGACATCGAGGATTAATGCAAGTCTGCAAAGGTTATCAGAGGTTCAGCACCCTGTTGCCTTAGGGTGTGTGTGTGAGAGAGAGAAAAAGAGTGAGTGAGAGCGCGAGAGAGAGCGAGAGACAGACAGACAGAGTGTGAATAAAGGAGATGGCGGAGGAGGTCCAGTGATCCCTCACAGTCATCCTGTCCTAATCTCTGCTCTGCCACACGTACAGGAAACAGGAGTGCTGAGGGAGCCATTTCACTGGCCCACTGACTGGACCTGGTCATTTTCAGTGTGCTGCCCACCACATCCACAAACCATTCATCTAGTTTCAGTTGCTCAGACAAACTGAACAAAGATGACATGCGACAGATACATACAGAATTCAGCAGGCAGTTAGAGCTTTCCTCAATTCAGAACTCTGACAGGACTCCTTCTGACAAAGCATTTATCCGACCACTCAGGTTTTGAAGTGAGGTCTTCTTCAGCAGTAAGGATCACATACCTTTCAGGAATAGTTTAAAACAGCCTTATTACTTCCTTAAATTGGTCTACATTATTTCAAACTCTACCTCCGCTTTCATTCCGGCTTCTCTGCTGCCCTCTTTTTCACACTCAGCAGAGCCCAATGCTTGAACAAGCTGAGACAGGGAAGTGATTCAGTGGTGGAAGGAGGTGAGGATGAGGACATTCTTTAATCCTTCCAGGAGGACCACTTCAGTGTTTGATTGCAACAGAGCAGAATGACAGAGGAGCCTCTGAGATATGGCCTCCTCCTGGCATGTCAAGTGGATCTCTCAAAGCAAGAGGGAGAGAACAGAACGGCGGAAGTGTTTGATCGTCTAAGTCTGCGCTGACACACGCACGCGTACACACACGCACACACACGCGCGCGCACACACACACACACGTTAAATCAAGCACAATCGAGTTCGACCCTCAGCAAAAACTTGCCTCAAGTTCATAAAAATCCATTACAATCCTAAACTTCCTCTCAGATTTTCAGAAATTAATGACTGATTAAGAGAGAGCTTGTGTGTGTGCGAGAGAGAGAGAGAGCGAGCGAGAGAAAGAGAGAGAGAGCGCGAATCAATAAACACTAGATGGCCTGTAAAAGCATTATAAATATAAGTAGCATTCCTCCATTAGGGGATATTTGGAAAAAAAAACAAATGCTAATGAGGGAGAGAGAGGCCATTCTAGTCCATTAAGGGCTCTCTCTGGTGGAAATAACCCTCTCTGTGAGGTTATCTAGTGGCCAGCCCCACAAACTCCACAGCCACTATTCAAAACCCACTCCCATTTCCCACTGACGGACTGGGATAAATGTGCCTTTTGTAGAGCAGCAAGCAACAGAGAAATGGATGACTTCAATGTAGTTCTCCATTATGTTTTAAACCAGGAGCATTCTTATTCATTATACATTTGTACATATTTATGGAAACAAGGGGGTACAAAAAAAGTGAAGAACGGGCTGAGCAGTTGTGATGCAGTTACTCTGTGAGACTATGGGGAAATATGACCACCAGACTGGGAGGAGAGACAGTTTTCCAGGTCATGAAGTCCATGAATGCTTGGGATTCAGTGCATGAAGGGTGCATGATGGGAATCAGAATGGGTACAAGTTTATTTAAATAATTTCAGGTTCTTACACTACATTACTCCCGAAAACCTGTTTGCATAACCAGTACCAAATATAAAGCTTAGGACATTCTGAAAAGTTTGAAGACTAAATTATAAAGTAGTATTTCATTTAACTTAAACTCTCTGTGGGGATAATGAATTAAAGCACCATTAGTTTAGTGCTAACATAACATAAAAATCACAGATGGGGAAATTAATTACTTCATAAGGTAACTGCAGACAGACATTGAAGGCATCAACATTTTACTTTGGATTTTGTTTTGTATTCAGAGCTACTGGTAAAAAAAAAAACTATGATATATAAAGAAATAAGTAAAATGCCTCCCAAATATAGTAATAAACTAATTTAAAATACATTTTTAAAACTTTATTGGGTGCAGTGTTTTTAACTTTCTTCCAAAATGTTATCCTGTTGCTAAAATTCAGTAAAAAGAGACCAAACCTGGCAGATGAAGAGACTGCAACGGATCATGAGCATCATCATGTTCTGATACAAACGTTAAATGTACCATCAACCGGTGAGGGTCTGATCTACTAAAGGCATAGAGAATGTGTGATTTTAGCAAAAGGCATTGCTGGTTCTGGGAAAGCTGGTACTCACTTTAGTGGAATGCGTGGGATGGCTGTAGAACTGGAGGCCGCGGTCACTACCTGCAGAATCTGTTCCAGGGCAGACAGACCCCCTCCAACCTGAAAAGCTACTTGATCCGCATTATTCTAAGGAGAAAGGAGAGAGAAAGAGAAGGAGAGTCAGTCATGAACATGCATGCCGAGGCAAACGAGTGGAGGTATCACATTGCTCTCAGTGTGGAGGGATCCACTCTTACCCTCCCCACTTACCCCCCTTTTCCAAAGAGAGACCGAGAGAGAAATCTGAAACAAAGTGATCCCCAAAGAATTCCTGCTAAATCTCAAAAGTGCACAACCCTTTTGCACCCCCCTCAGCCACCAAACCCCAACGCAAGACAACAAATACGTAGACCTGCACACAAAGCAGGGGTGGTCTGGCCTGACAAACAAGGGGTTAGGGAATACAAGGGCATGGACAGAGGGAAAAACTGCACAAAAACATACGGAAAACCATAATAAAGTAAATAAACATATATGATTTAATGCAGAGATTAGCTGAAAAAGTAAAAAGACGGCTTGTTTCAAATTCAGCGTTCAGTCATTGCTTATCATAGATAACGGTCATAAAACTTTTAAGAGGGGGTCAACCAAACTGTGTCTGAAACTCATATGGTGTGGCTGAGTGTCCTTGACTAAAAGAGGACATAAACCAGTCATTTAACTGACGTGCTTTTCAAATCAAACTGTTTACAGACGTGACATTTTTACTTGCATCATAAAATTCCTTCAAGTTCAAAGTGGGACCCCTTTAAGTGAGTCATGCATTTAAAGACAAAGATCCCCAGATCTCCTTGGCTTTAAGCTGAGGAAGGAAGTATCTCAGAGGCGGGCCTTGGCTCTGACCCAGCGCTGTCCCAACATATCCCCACCCTACAGTGGAAAAAAATAAATAAATAAAAAAAACCAAAACAAAACAAAAAGAAAACTGCTCAAAAAGCAACATCCCGGGAAACACAATTGATCTATACTATAAGTCTGAATGTTTGTGGCCACCCTTTCTAATGAACGCATTCAACTACTTTCAGCTGCACCCATTGCTGACAGAGATGTGCAAATGTACACATGCAGACTGTCCACTACCTGTAGAGAAATGGAATTGGACTCCTAAAAGAAAATAAAAAGAGAAAACTATTGGCACCATGTCTAATACCATACTAATGATAGAGGGGTATAAATCGGAGCATTGAGCTCTGGAGCAGTGGAACTGTGTTGGAATGTTGGTCCTCTGTCCAGTACTTTTGGGATGAGTCAGGGAGGTGTGGTGGTCATTCAAGATACTGACCTCACTAATGATCAAAACTATCAAATCTTCACAGCAATGCTCCAAAAAGTAAAAAAAGTATCAAACGTAGCCATACTAAAAAGCCTTCCATGGCCAGTAGACAGTTATTCCAACAATAGAGAGGGACATTTTTTTTTTAATACTCTCAGATTTGGAAGAAACGATGAGAAAGCCAAATCGTGCATCTTTGACGTACGTGTTTAAGGTGTTTAAAGTGTATGTTTTACTTCCAGAGTTGTAAAACATTAAGAAAACTTGAACTGAATACCTGTACAGAATAAATAAATACTAAGACAAAGAAAAATGAAGAGGTTTGCTTAAGTGAGTGATGACATACATCAACAGCTCCCATCGAGAGAGTGACGGGGCCCAAACCTTCAGTGAGAGCAGAGGAGAAATCTCCCACTTCTTAATGAGGTCAGACTTTCCTACGGTGTGTGACAGCACTCAAAGCCAGGCACTTCACGCTCTTTTTGTTCAACGGACGGCAGGGCTGCCAACAAGCCTGAACATATTGAGCGTTGAACAGTTGAAGCGCTTTGCAAAATTACACATAAGCTCCTCTTCTGTCAATCACGGGCGCCGCCAAAGAGTAATTCCTGAAGATCCGGTGGCAAAAGAAGGCTGAACCCTGGCAGGGTTAAGAGATTGGAACAAGAGCATTGTCAGGTAGACCAAAGGTAGTGCAAGCTGAACGGCGAAGAGGATTAGAGAGAGGGAGAGAGACAGAGACAGACAGATAGAGACAGAGAGAGACAGAGACAGAGAGAGAGAGAGAGAGAGAGAGAGAGAGAGAGAGAGAGAGAGCGAGAGAGTGAGTGAAAGAGACACCTTGAGAGCTCAGTTTGGCTCCACTGACAGGCGCAGACTCCCTACTCTGCTCTCTGCCTCTCAATGCCTTATCAATAGAACGAAGAGCAGTTAAGCAAGCTTAGAAAGTACTTAACTCTCACAGCCCTGCCAGGATCAGTAGGCCGGAGGGGAGGGAGGGTCAGTCCTCTCCTGGTGGCCCGTTTAAGCATTAGGGGCTTGGGGGGAAGGTGGGGCCAGAGATCAAATCCGAGGGATGTGTGTCATGCTACATGCCCACACCTGGCTGATTGACAGATACCTGCTATAACCACAATGCTGAAAACCACAATAATCAAAACCTAGCAGAGCTTTTATACTGGCAATACGGAGGACCACTGCTGTCAAAATGAAACCCAGCTCTTTCAAACACTGAATTTGTAAGAGAGATCATTCTTATAGTTTTAGAGAAGTGGAGAAATGTGTTTTAAAAGTGATATAAATATAGAAGGTACACGAACAAAAACAATAGAAAACAAAGCAATGAATAAAAAAGGACAACATGCACCACAAGCCAAATATCTCATTTCATGCTGTATTTATAAAAACGTCAGACCCTGACAGCCACTGATAAATTCTAATTACTGGGGAACACAAAAGGGACAAAAGACCTGCATTTCATTACATCACCCAAAGCACATTCCAGATACTACACATATCATACTGGTATGAGGCCTCTCACTCTGTAGGCCATACTGTCCATTGTTCCCAAATGTTGCCTTTATACATTGCCACAGGGACTTCCTTTTGAAATTCTGTTACATCTGGCTTTGATTGTTGTTCTTTTTTCCTCTCCATTTTCTTTTCTCTTTTCTTAAGAACCCACATCACCAAAACAACCAAAAGAGTGTTTATCTGTGGCTGGTGTGCCGCAGAAGTTTTGTTCAAAATAAAGCAACAAGCGTTTCTACAGAAGCTTGGTTTTGGTACTTGTCATAGGTACTTGTTCCTATGACATACAATAGTACTAAGATGGAAGCGGCACTACATTCTTCCAAACTGCAAATCTTTCCTGTTGCAACACGATTACGATTTCTAATTATGCTTGCAGGAGAACACTAACCAAGTTAAACCAGAAACCCAGAGGGTTAGCATTAGGGTTGCACAATAATGGAGGGAAATGACACTAACATTTTGCTATTTAATCTATAGCTCCAGCCATTACCTTATAAAAAGCTAATAAGCAACTTCAGTTTCTGCACTAGAAATGGCATTTTTTTCATACCAAGATATGAAAGCAGTGATTGACAAGGATATTTTACCAAATAGTGCTGTCTGAATTCTCACCATTAGTAAATCTTTAGTAATTTTAGTTTAGATATAAATAACTGCATTATTTTTTTTTAAATTATTATTATTATTATTATTATTACTTTCTCATTTAGTTCTCATTTCTGTAAATAATTGTTTTAAATAGCAATATTTACATTTGAAATTTGGGATAAATGTCAGTGCTTGCAATGAACAAAACTAAAATAGCAAAATCAGAGAAACTGATACTGTGGAATGGTCTCAAATATTTCTGGAGCTGTAAACTGCAGTAATAAAAATACTTGATCTCCAGAAGTCAACAATCCAACATGTCATGGGATTATTCATACCCTCTGTGTTGAACACTGGAGTCATTGATACTGGTCAGAAATATTCATCTTTTCCTAGATATGTCAGGAATGAGAACAGTGTGAATTTCCCTTTTGGGTCAAGCAAGTTGTGGCATTATGTGATTTGCCTTATGTGACACTACACATCCAGCGATGTATCTACTGCCCATTCACAGCTTGCACTGATGATGTTGAAACAATATACTGCGCAGCCCTGGTTAGCAATGGGGCAATATTGTTCACTTGGATGCTTGGATACGGATGGCTGTAGCATCGCCAAGGATTAAACACTCAACAGGGCCAATGCTCCTTATTGTTCATACGTTTAACAACACTGCTTTTAGCAGCACATGTCTCCCTTATATATCTTGAAAATTCAACAAATGTTAACAGAATATAGCAATGTAATGTAGGTGAAGTACGTATGAACAGTCATTTATGTTGGGGTTTATGAGGTTTCCATCATTCATGCAAAATGAAACATGGAATTGCACACAAAACAAGTCAACTCCATATTCAGTCAAAACCTGGGTCATCAGAGTGTACAATGACATGATGCACAGCTGAAGTGTAATATGAGAAAAGCTCACGCAGTGAACTGTAAACAGGGCTCACGAGCCCTCTACAGAGCCAATCATCTCTCAGTGTATGCCGTGAAGTAGTGCTGTCTGATCTAGCTCAGGCTCACCCTTCCCTGCCAGACAGACCAATGACAGAATAATAGGATGAGAGGCTCTGTTTCTCAAACACAGGCCTCGGACAAAAGACCTGAAGACAGATGAGAGGGCAAAAGGAAAAGGGAGGGTGGTGGAGGGACGGGAGAGAAACCTGAATTATACTGCCTGGAAACCTTATCCAATTATTATCCTGGGTGTCCACTTTAGCCCAGGCTAATCAGAGGGCAAGGCAGCTGCTGGTTGCCCTGGTCAAGACAGAGGTGCAGGGGTCTAAATGGTAGGGTGGGACTGAGGCCTCACACTAATTAAGCTCCGTAAAGCAGGAGGGAGGAGACAACTGCCTCCCCCCCTTTGCAACAACAGATGGAGAACAACTGGCTGGAAGTTCATTGATGACGAGGTCCACCATAGCTGCATCTCCAGCCCATTCGTCTTTGAGCAAGCAATAAACAAAAACTTCATTTTACAGAGAGTGCTACAAACCAACGAGAGAGGGAGGCACACAAGCACGCACGCACACACACACACACACACAACTCAAACAGGAATATTGAAATACACAAGAAACGTAAACAGAAGTCCCCATTTAAAGCCGAGGCCGACTCTGGAATCAGAGAGAAAGGGAACAAGTTGTAAACCACAACAAGAGCTCTGCAGTCAACAGAGTAAAAGTTTGTATGTTTACAGGGCTTAATGGCATGGAGTTAAGTATACAGAGCGGGATGATTTGTGATCGTTCATTTCAAATGAGAAACAGTGTGGAGCTGGGTTTATGTAACAGAAAGGACCACCATTCATTAGTGACAAGTGAGGCAAAAAATCAAAGGGACCACAGCAGCCACATGACAGTGTTCTCTATGCAGAGAAAATCGCAAAGCAAGCTGTACTGTTTGTACTTTCCTGTTAGATTCTGTTACAGGTTGCAAACCCTAACCACAGTACATACAAAAACTTTATGCAGCATGCCACAGTATAAACTGGCAAGCTAAATACTGCACACAGAACGTGTTGCTGTTTTGATTTGCAAGCGTCTTCATTTTGGCTCAATATCTAAAGATTTAGAGCATCCAGACTTCACATTCTGCAACTGATACCTCAAAAGAAAAGGCGGCGTCCAAAGGCATTTCTATCAATCATGACTTTCTTGTTGCTAAAATGCTTATCTTCTGATTCAAACACACACCTGAGGGCAAACAAGAATCCACTACACACTTATATGTACAACACCAGCCAAGTGGAACCAAAGAATTAGCCTGGCATTATAGTTGGAAAATTACCTTACTGACAGCACACAGTGAAAGAATGTCATAACTGTGTCCACTGGCTTTCTCAAGACCTAATCCCTCTTGGCTCTGTCTGCCATTCAGGCCAGAAAGAGAAAGACCTCCTACCCTGCATACACAGCCGACTCGCACTCGGATCACCTTGAGTGCATGCTAATCCTGTTGAGGTACAGATTTTTCAGTAATTTCATTCAGTAATTTTATGGGCGACCTAGAAACCAGTAAAATAGGGCACAATGTAAAAATGTCAAAGTCTAATATTTATGAAACGTCTCTAGAAGATTTACCTCTCAGGGGCCTTTACAGAGTACTTCACACGAATCAACTTGTTTGATCATAATCAGCAGTTGCCATAAATATGGCACTTGACTGTGCCAAAAAACAGTCTTTCATTTCGTTTCACACCTTTTCGAGACCCTTCAATTCCACAGAGGTTTTCCGATTCGGTCAACTTTAGATTGGGCCCTTTCTATTTGTAGGTAATCAATTATGGGCTTTGAGGTGCAAGGCATAGCGAGCCCCCTCCCGGCACCCCCCTCTCCAGGACAGGGCCTCTGGATCAGGTACATCAAGCCACCAGTTGGCCACCAAGGGGAGCCAGGCCCTGACAGCTGGCAAATGAAAATGTAAATAGTGGCTGCACTCTGCAGCCCAGTGCCTCCACTGTGTTCCTGACAGTCCCCGAAGTGTCATAAACGCAGTTCGTCTCCACTGGCCCTTTATTTGAAAGCAGTGACAAACATTCGTTGGCAGAATATAAATACGTGAGCTCATTCTGCAAAGGTAAGGGGTGGAACACTGAAAGAATACAAACCTCTCCAGAATAGTCTTAAAACAACAACGCCCAGCCATCCCTAAAAAAATCCTCTTCGATCAGTCACTTCTCCATGAGACGAAAAGAAACCCGGTTTGACACAAAATAAACCATTAGTGGCCTCAGAGGGAGAGGCGGACAGGGGTCGGAGACCACAGCCAAGCTTAAGCAGTGCTGTTGGGGGTGGGGGGGGAGGAGAAGAAGGGGGCAGGCAGCGTGAGGGTTGTTCAAGGAATTAGGAGCGAAAGTGGAGACTGAATCAGATATGGTGACTGAGAAAAAAATAAATCTGTAGGTAAGTCCATGACATGAGAGATGCTTGTTAGGTCAAATAATCTAAACGCTCCTGACTTAAAGTGAGCTAGAGCAAGGGGGTGAAGGGCAGACATCCATGCCGCTGGAGACGGATATTTATTTGACTTTGTCCAGGGATTAGAGGAGGAAGTGCCTTAGCAGGCTGGTTCACACACAAGTCCAGCTCAGCCCGGGCCTGGGCAGCACGCTGGCTCAGCTGACGCTGGAGGAATCCACACTTTGACGGACAACTCAAATGAAGTCCAGATATTACACTCAGAGACTCCTATCCCCCCACAAGAGCCCAAAGAAAAGCTTGAAGAACTGACATTTCCACAAGTACTTCACTATTCCGCTGACATAGGAAAACAGCAAGAGAGGAGTCTTCAAAGGCAGGTCTCGGTGGAAAGCTCCAAAACCAGTCGGTATGGGAGAGACCACAAGGCCTCTGGGACAGCGAGAGAGAAAACATTTGTACTTGAGAAGGCATCTGAAAAGCTTCGGACAAAACGACAGTGAAATTGGATGATGCTGGTATGTTAACATGACAAACATTAAACCTCTGTTTTAAAAATATGGATATTTGATCTTTATGTTAATAATATTGAGGTAATTTGTCTAAACAAGTAAACCTAAAGGAGATGCCTCAAATATTCTTCTGGAAAAAATGTATCAGGACACTACACATTTATTACTACTACCTCTCCAGAAGTTATTAACTACGAGGTATCAGGTGCAGCACAACAGCTGCAGATGATTAGACCGTTGTTGGCGAGGATTTTGGAGGAGCCCGTCTCATTTAAACCTCAGACATTAGTTTGTGCTTGATTGCTGAGGAAAGTGGCATCACACTGACTTTGAGATCCAAAGAGCTCTCCGTTGCCTTCAGAAAAAATGCTGTAGATGCATGAGAGTCTGCGAAGGAAGAATCTGCGAATTAGACGCTTTGCTAAATTATTCACAAGTTAAAAACTACAGACAAGGCCAGATCGAGCCATCCTAGCATGTTCAGCTCACAAGCAGACTGCAAGACGTCAAAAGTCTCCAACAATCCTAAAATGTCCTTTTGAGACCTACAGGTAGGTAGTACAGTATCTACCACCAGAAAGATGGCAAGTCTGATTTCAATGGGAGATGCGCCAGGACGAACCCTTTACTGTCAACACAAAGCAAAGCACAACACACACATTTATCTGCACAAAGCACTTTGCTTCTGAGTTCCTGCTCCTAGTCTAAGTGTTCTCAGGCAAACTTTAGTCTCTAAGCATCATCACGGGCTATTGATATTCTGTAATTCTATATTACAAACCATATCAAATTCAAAAAGTATCTGTTCAGAAAGAAGGCTCGTCTGGCTAATTGCTACTCCAGTTTGCCGCTTTAGAAAAGCTCCAACCACCATCACGCATACATACATTCAAATACACTCCCATTAGCTCTGCTTTACCAGGCAGTGCTGCCAGTTGCCCCTCCTGCTCCTGTCCCTGGAGAAATCCCTTCATCCATTAACATCCAGTATCCCCTCCCACCAGCTAGTGTAGTGACACCATAAACAGCCCATCCTGCCGCCCCCCCCACACACACGCAGGCCTGTTTGATAAGTGTATTACAGCATGCCCACTTGCAAGCATTGTTTATTTCCCCCTTCATAATTAAGTGACAGATGTCACCCATCCATCCATACAATTATTGATCAACACACTCACGGGAAACACAAATTTTAAGGTCTTAGCTGATGAAAGGACAATATGAAATAATGCCGTTCGCAAATATTACACATTAATGCACATGAAGTGCGGTAAAATACTCTTGTTGCTGACAGGCAATTTAGGGACCCTCAGAATGAATACACGTTGCGAAAGCACAAACAAACCTGATATACAGCGTCTGCAACTGTAACGACGGAGCAACTGCAGGAAACCGCATCTAGTTTCAATACCTCTGCTGAAGACTTAATAAGTAAATAAGTAAATAAATAAAATCAACGATGCAAGGTAGTCTGTAGCAGAAGGCGAGGTGCCACTGGCAATAGGCGATGCACATCACACAGAGCCAAAGAACACATCTTCAAACACTTCTCCGTCTTTATTCATTTCAGGCATTCGGATTAAATTTACTTTGACAAAACCATCATGTTATTGCATGAAGCCACAATGTACACCAGCAGGCGAGAGAGGCCAGGCAAACACTGAAAACATGTTTGGCCGCCTAATGAACGGGTAGCTCCTCGATTAATAACATCTGCCACAATGAAAACACGCAACTAATCTGGCCCTCGTTACCAAATAACCAAGGGCAAAGAGTTGGGATGGAACGCGATACTCCACACAGATTGTGAGACAGGGAGGACTCCAGCCAAAGCCATGTGGTTCAGGGGAGTCTGTACACAGAGCAGCCAGGAGGCTTATCTCCCCCTCATATCCACACACACACACACACACACACACACACACACACACACACACACACACACACACACACACACACACACACACACACACACACACACACACAGGAATAAGACCCTTAGAACACTGAGGAGGTCCATCGGTTAAATTGTCACGGAGACACACAAACCAAGTTATTATGCCACAGACCTGGATGAGTCGTTCAGGACAGACACACATCTACAGGTACTACACACACTGGAAATGATTCTACATCTGTTCATTTCATTTCAAACCCTATACTTCCAATTGTATACAATCGAAAATAATCACATTCGTTTATACAGGACAAACATTTGTCATGGTCTTGGCTCATTTTATTTACATACACACAGCCCGCTATAGAACCGAGTTAAAATATAGAACCGAGGTAAAATATAGAACCGAGGTAAAAAGGATAAAAGGTGACACTAGCTAACACTAAATGAGTGGATGTGAGGCAGGGGCTAGGTGAAAAGCTAACCCAAATGGCTAGAATCTTTTCAGCTAGATTTCTACATGAGCAGCATCATCTGTGAACAATTATGTATTAAGTCCTTGATACAGCTCGATACAACAAACCTACACTACGCTAAACGGCTCTGTGACATAATCCAGAAAATAAAAGCAGACCGTTTTTGTCTTTCACAAGCCCACCAAAAAATGAAACAACGCTTCATCGCTAAATTAACACTACAAAATGACTATTTACACCAGAATCTGCAGATAAGAAAGAAAGAAATGAATTAAAAGAGTCACCAAAAACTGTTTATATATATATAGACAGTACACAGATACAAACACAGTACATAGTAGTTTAGTTCAAGTCCTATACGAATGAAACTTTTCTCTGCAATGTTAATAAATAAATAAATAAATAAATAACCTAAATATCCTTTTCCCACTTTACTCTGATAGGATGGAGCCATATGTTTTATTTACATCACTGGCATCCATTAAAAAAAAAGAAGGACATATACAGATACAGATACAGTTCTGAACTTTAACCCCAATTCCTATTTAGACATTACCTGCTTCTCCAGAATACGTGAGATTTCACCCAGGGTTCGGTCTAAACCAGACACTTTGTTGTTGGCCCACTGGCCACTGTCCTGCCCCTGCAGCTGCTTTCCCAAGTCCTTCACCAGACGATGCAGCCTACACACACACACACACACAAAATGACAGACGTTTTAAGAAGTCATAACTTCATAAATGGAGTAGATAACAATTCAGCAATTAAAAAAAATGCAAAATTAAATAAATGCCAAGGAACATTCATCTTTAAAATGTATACCAACTTGTTAAGTATGTATGAGTGACAACATTTCAGAGATATGAGCGGGCCAAACAGACACAGATTAGATGTGGGTGTACATTCATTAAAACTGGGAACTTACTTGGCTTTGTAAGGGGAATCTGGAATCTGCATCTTAGCGTCCATAGAGGTCTCAAACTCCTTAGCCCTGAGAAGCAAGAAGATAAACAGTCCATGAGGGGGGGGGGTGGAAGAGAGAGAGCACGAGAGCAAGAGAGAGAGAGAGCGCGCGAGAGATCTACCTGTCAGTCGGAAGACATGCGGAGATAAAGACGACAGCCAGAACAAAGAAAGGGTCAGGAGGCCAAACTGTGTCTCAAAATGTTTATTTAGCCTGTCAACTGCTCCCATAAGTTTCACAAAAAGTCATACACCAACAAGTTAAAAATGTTGACATTGTTGAAATTAATCTTATCCAACCTTGAAAGCCTGAAGAATTAAAACACCTATAAACCCATCATTTAAATGTTAAAGCTGTTGGTAAACACTAGCATGTAGTGGGCCTGTCACTCCAGTAACGCTCTCGCCTGAGGGACACATCAATCGACCACAGAGTCAAGTCAGACCATGAGTCAGGCCTAAGCCAGTGGTGTGGTCCACCACCAGAACAGATTCCTGTCCATCCCACGTCTCGACGATAAGACTGATCGATCAGTTCCTGACAAACCAGCTGAGGGATAGATGGCCCGCAGCTGATAAACTCTGGCTCTTTCCGGAAGGCCGAACTGAAAGCTCAAGGTTCCCAGAAAGCCTGGGCTACTTCTATCTTTAATATCACTTTATTTTAAGACTTTCCAGACAAAGTTTCAAGACACACTTTAATCTAGGGCTGGATTAAAATAAAGTATTTCCAATGGGGCAGCCACTGCAATCTAACCTCAAAATAGGCTCTCTCTAGGAGCTAACCGTGCATTTCACTTAAATGGTCTACGTGGTACGCAAATATCTGCCCTCGAATTGGTAAATTAAGTTCATCAAATCAAAACACAAGTTACAATTTACAATAAATTATTAGCATGATGAACAGAGGACCTAATTACTGGCCGGTGAACGCAGCAGGGAAAAGAACCGAACAGAGATCAAATGCCTTCAGCAGATGTTGGTCGAAGGAGGATTAAAAAGCCTTAGTGCTGATGTTTAAGAGGGGAATAAATCTGCCTGAACACTGAATGAACTGCATGTGAATTTGATAACACACAACTAGAGGACAGGAAAGCTGGGAGGGAGACCACAGAAGGATACCTAGCACTTAATCTCACCTGAGTGTTAAGTCTTAACTCAGAACACTTACAACTTACAAAAAAAAAAAAAACTCCACAAAAAAACAGCCTAAACGAAGTTCCAGAAGTTATGAGTCTGAGACGGAATGATTGGAAATATGAATGAAGTCTACAAAGAAAGAAACTGTTTAAATAAGTAATCCCCTGCAGGATTTACAATGGAAAGACCAACATCTTGGTGCATATAACGCTTTCAGGAATTGCTGAACAATTTCCTCTCTCAAACGTATTAATAGTTTTGCATCTAAGCTTATTTGGCTTACATCTAATGGTTGCATGCTTAAATCTGATATCTACTTCACTCTTAAAATAAGGGTGTGTCAAATGGTTCTTTGAACTTTGCTATAAAAGTGCCCCTTTTGGTTCCAAACGTTCGTAACAGGGTGTGCATAATGGAAAAAGTATACATTTTGGAAGCAGCAGAGTGAGACTTCTTGGTAAAAGCAGCCTAGGTCACAGAGTGTTAATCGTTGTGTGTGTTTCCATACTACCTGGACCACCTGATCCACAAAGTGAGAAAACTAAAGCTCACTGCACAGTTCTCTGCATTATTTACCATAACTTTGGAGAGGCCTGAATAAAGAATGCAGCAAAGCTTTCAGGGAAGGCTTGAACTATACCTGGCCCCTTCCTCATCCTCCATATTACAATATTCATCTCTGACAGCTTTACGCCTGCACAGGTTAAACGGGGAGCAATCGCCGGGCCATCAATCAAGTGCCGCGGCAGGACCCGTTAAATGAGCCAGAGGGTTATAAATATTAGTAATCAGCATTAAGGGGGAGGGGAATGCTACACAGCTACAATGCAGAACTAATAATCAATTCATCATGATCTTGCCCCACCATTCACCTCCGCCCATGCTGGATGGAGATAGCAGCCCCCTTAGCTTGGATCATAAAAATGTCGGTGCCTCTGGACAGATAAAAAAACAAATACACTGTATCTGTTTTAAAAGGTGCCACGAAAACCCAAGTGTTGGCACACTACAGTAACACGGAGCACTTGGCCAGGCATTAGGGCAATATGTAATACAGGGCTAGAGAGGCCTTCAATCAAGTAATCACACAATTTCACTGCTGATACCAAGAAATTAAACCTGGAATCGGTGGAAAATGTAGAGGAAGGTATGATTGTACCCTGGCCCTGTTTAGAAATGTATGGATGTAATCTATATCCTGGAGGTTCGAAGGGAACGAAGCTCACAGGCAGGCTTCATTGCAAAGCAAAACGCATCTGGGGAACAAACTGAAGGGGCTTGCGATTTCCACTGTTGCAAGTCCCTGTAGATTTCTTCATGGGCACCCATCACATGCTCCTTCTCTCTTTCACTTCAGCTGTGGTCCGCTCCCCCTTGCAAAGATCCATGTGAGGTGAGAGTAGTTCACACTGTATGTAGTGAACAGGAGGTCCTTTGTATGCAGCCCTTCTCTCTGAGGTAGACCCAAACACTGAACACTCTGTTTCTAAGCCTGGGGAAAAGACAAGCAACACACCGGGCCAAACATCATACACAAGAGAGGGCCGATCCCACAGACTCTCGGACATGCTACTTTTGTGGTAATTAAAACCACATATGCTTATATGGGAAGAGAAACACTGGCCATATATTTGTAAATGTCATGTGCTGGAAATTGCACTGGCTTCTTCCCCAGCCTGCCCATGGCTTAACGATGACAACAGGGGACAGGGCGACCTGGGAGGGCTGTGAAAAGCTCTCTTGACTTTTTCCAAACGCCACCCAGTGCTCCTATAAAACGCCTCATTTCCACCCAGTGGTGGAGCCGCTAACCTCGACTTGCTGGGCCACGGGTGGCGGTGATTTACGAGCCGCAGTGCCTGTTCTCTCTCCATCTCTCTGCTCCGGAGCTCAGGCAGCGAGTGATAGCGAGCAGAGTGGGCTCAGGCCTGTCACTTTCTCAGCTCTGGCTCCATGGAGCACCATTCACCAGTTTGGGATACTTAATTTAACCCCCTCAACTCTAAAGTTTCATGAGAGGTTCTAGACCTCTGATAACTACACACACTCACTGAGCATTACTACTATGTAGGACCTGCTTTGGCTCTCAGAACAGCCTACATTTTTCATCCCATGGTTTCCACGGGATGTTGAAAATGGTCCTTTGAAATTCTTCATGCAATTCTTGAAGATTTTTCAGGAGCATCTTCATGCAAATCTCACATTTGTCCACTTTCCATAGGTAACCTGAAACTTATTTGAGAGGACTTTTGCTTTATGAGCATTATTATGCTGAAGAAAGAGTCCAGTTTTAGCAAGCATGCGCTCACTGCAGCCTCAGCTTTCTGTTCTAGGCTGACAGAGGTGGAAATCTACGTGGTCTTTCTGCTGTTGTAGATCCTCCACCTCAAGGTTGGACGTGTTGTGCATGCTGAGATGCTTTTCTGCTCAACTCTATTAACCAGTCTATTTAATCAGTCTGTACTCACTGAATGTATTTATATCTCCATTCTGAGTAAACTCTAGAAAACAAAGAAAATCAGATTGAAAATCAGGATTAGAATCAGAAGTAAAAATACTCCTGCTTAAAATCACTTGTATTTTTGATGGTTGATGTATTTGTTGTATTTGATGCATAATGTTATATACAGCATGGCTGCTACAAGATTGGCTGGTAATTGCATAAATAAGTAGGTGTACAGGTGTCCGTGATAAAGTGCTCAGTGAGTATCATATTAGTTTCACTGAACAATTTATTACAAATCACTGAATAGTAACTCAAAGGATTTATAACTGAAAGAGAAAGAATTTAAGGGTTAATGACATAGATCTTCCACTGGGCTCCAAGGCCTGATTAGATGACTTGAATTTGGGGGAGTCTGAAGAGTAGAACACATGTAACACTCATTTAAATCTCTCAAATTAGGTAAAGGGCTATTCTTGCCACCCGCTGCACTGTCCACCGTGGGTGGTAATGCTTTCGAATTTAGAAGTGCGCCAATTCCCCAAACCCCACCCTCCTCATCACATGTGATGCTCGCGACACTAGGAGGGTAAGGAGTAGCACTTGCTTCCACTGATACACATGACGTCAACTACTGCTTCTTTACGAACTGACAGCCAACAGACTTGGAATCTGACATCCACCATCATAAACTACATCACGATCACAAACTCAGATCATTTGCATTACTTCCCAGATATATAGGGGTGTAGGTGTTCTCAAGCTGTCCTCCTCCTAATCAATTCACACACAATCCCATGACTTTTGGCATTTAAAATGACTAATACTGGAGAATAAATATAGATGACCACCTTTAGCCTCAACCTAATTTTAATCCATCCTAAATTTACAACACTGTTAATACTGAACTACATTTTAACGTGTTCGCTCATGCCCAAAATCAAGCCTGAGAAACAGAACAAAATACATTCTTAAACAATGCTCACTTTTAAGTTACCTGGTAAACTGAGTAACTCTGCTTTATCATCTCCCAGACGATCGGTTAACATTTTCTTAGCTATAGGAGTTCAATAAAATGAACTGGTTCAAACTGTTCAAATATTTAGTTTAGATCAGGAAGTGCACCTGTCCTAGTACAGTACTCATCCCAAAAACACTGATGTAGGCAGGCAGAACTACAACGTATGGCTACCAGATAGAACAGGGACAAGCCAATACAGTCAGAACCACAGCAGCTTAAGCCCAATGAAAAATAACTGCATGTGTGTTTCTCTCTATCTGTCCACCCTTGTCACACTAAAACACACATAGACACACTACAGTTGGGACAGGGAGCTAAATTTATTGTGCCCAGGTCTAGAATCTGACACTGAGGCACACTGCCTCCTATTTGTTGATTACTATTGATTTTCTTTGATACTTCATTTAAAAATCAATAGGCAGCAGAAAGAAAAACAGGCATGGTTTACACATACTTTAACATACTATTGTACACCAGAGGAGGCTTCAGTTTTGGCAGCCCAGTGGCAACCAATTAGGAGAAAAGCTCTTAACAGGTGAAAGCAAGGGAGCCCTCCAGATCGATTCTCACTTTTTCTTCCCCAATCACACAAAGTGGCCATAAATTAAGCTCATCAGTGTTGCTCCGCAGACATCTGAGATGCACAGTGCGTCTGCTTTCCATCTCCTTGTCACTCATAAAGCTCTCACACACATGCCATGCTGTCCTTTAACTGTATGAGTGACTGTCACGCATGAGAGAGATACAGAGGGCGAGAGTGAGAAAGAGAGAAACACACACACACACACACACACACACACCTCACCTTGAGTTCATTCGTGCTCTGAGTTTCTTAGCCTTTTTCCGTGCTTTCTGCTTCTCCTCTCCATCCTTGGCACTCTCTGGAGACACAGTGGGATCAGTCACTATGTCCACTATGTACTTCTTTAAAGACAGGTGCTCCTGTAGGAAAGAGAGCAAATTAGCAGAAATATTTCAAATGAGAGTACAAATGCACATTTTCTTTAAAGAGTTAACACACTTGAAGAGCATCATTTACAGCAGGAAAAGTGAATGCTATGGCTGCTTGGATTCTGCTTAGCAAATGTAACAATTCTCACTCTTCTGCTCTTGACTAAGATTGATGTTGCCTTCAAGTGTTTTTCAGAACTTCCTACTGGCAACTTCAAAGTTTCAAATTTCTGTTCAAGTGCTCTTAGGGGAAAAATACCTTGCTGTTTATTTCTGTTGCCAAGAGTGAAACGAGTACATTTGGCATCCCTCAAATAAAACTTTGACCATTAGTTGAGCATTGTTTTTATTCACTCAGAACCATCAGTATCAAGCAGGTCAGTATCAAAAGGTCCTCACTTTGCAGGCAGTTGCATGCCGTTTCCTAGGCTTCATACCTCAGGATTAAAGTAGACAAAGCAGACATGATATACATATAAACTGCAAGTGGTTGCATAGAAACCCTATCTAACCTTAATTCTGACATGTGATTTATAATCAGCAATTAATCCAGCTTGAAAAAGAGCTACAATTTACTGTTTTTCAACTGAATTATATCCCAGTTTAAAATCCCAAAGATGCCTTCCATTACGTGTATTCTGCTTTGTCCATTTGTATATCCTCGACCTGCATGCAGCCTCTATCTGATCATCAAAACTTGGTCAAATAGATACAAATATCTAAATTCTGTTAACATTTACATCTCAAATGAAGAACATTTTAAGTAGCTTAGGACTGCCTGAAAATAGCAACACCACAAGTGTGACTGTCTACTATAAACCCTTTTTCAGGCGAATAAAGGTACATCAAAATATCTTACACAAATGGCCAAGTGTCCATAAAGTTAAATCGATTTAAATATAATAATTAGTATTTATTCAACATTTATTGCCAAACCATCCAAAATATATTACCCACAAGTAAAAATGACTAGATTCATTCTCTGGCATTTCTGACAGAACTTGAAGGCTGCATAATAAATCTTATTATATTGAGCCAATTTTAGTCTCCCTACAACAAGTACACACTACCATCATATCATGCCAAAAGAGCGATAAAGCAGAATTATGCAAGAACTGGTATTTCTTGCTCTTGGGCTACAGTTGCGAAGTGGAAGAGACAGATCCGAAGGACATGCTTTACACATTTGATTAAAAAATAAATAAATAAATAATATATATATATATATATATTTTATATATTATAATAATATACACACACACACACACACACACACACACACACACACACACACACACACACACACACACACACACACACACACACACACACACACACAACCCTCCATCCAAGCAAACAAAAACAAACAAAAAACAAAAGTAAATCACTCACTGCCTAATTAGCTAAGAGGGGTCACACAATAAAAAGATTGTATACCATAAAACTAAAAAAGGTTCAATATGAGGCAGTGAAACATGAGGTACAGAGAGAATCTCATTGTCCAATATTTTCTACACAGAAGACCAAATCTGTGTCAGTCACATATTGAGTGATAGGACACTTGGCAACATCCAGCGCAATAAAACACATTTTTTGCAAGATAAGTCCCTGACAGATAATCCTCACGTGTCTTGACAAACTGAGATACAGAGACCCATCATTGAAAGTGAAAATCATATGGCACTGTAGATTAATCTGAGCAGATTTTGCAAAAAAAATGACTTGCACTGTTACACAGTGGTCGTAAGCACCATCCTTGCTTCAAACTATATACAGGCATGCCAATCCCATAGCAGCAATGACAATCATGAAGGATTGAAGCAGTTTTAAGATAAAAATGGTGCATAAAGCTTTGAAGAAAAATGTGCAATTAAACATTGTTTAAATTCTGTTTGCTTCAATTGTTTCGTACTGGACCAGCAAGATTAAGTAGCCAGCAATTAATGGAAGCTCAGTGCCTAAACTACACACAGAGTACAGTGCTTACGTGGCTCTTGTTTTTGCACGACATACTGTTACCTAAAAATGGAAGGCTGCATAGCCGAAAACAGCCTTAGCAGCCACCTCAGTAGCTTTGTCAGTTTCATAGCTCCAGTGCAAAAACAAAGGAAAAAAACCCCAAAAAACTTTCAAACTCAAATGAATTTACAGTAAAAAGAAACCCTGCAGACGATACGGGACACAAAATCCAAACAGATTCGCAGGAATCTCCAGCCAATGCACAGCTCCAAGGTGTGAGTAAGCGGGTAAAGCCATTGCATTCAAAGCACAGGTGTTGAAGCTCATTGCTTTCGGGGTGGTGTATTGTATGGGGGTAATTATCCAGGTATCTGCACTACGCAGTTGCGGTGTGCGGGCGGCGGAAATGCTGAAGGGGGAGTGAGAGACAGAGAGAGCGAAAGCAAGAGTGAGGGAGAATAGTGCAGCTTCCAGTATAACGAAGAGCAGGCCCCTTTCTGATGATGCTGATACTTCCATTGGAAGAAAGACGGATGTAACCTAATTTAAACGACATGATGCATGTGCCAGAATGCAATTATTCCATTATCCTGTCATCCAGCACCTCAGAGGATGAGAACGGAGAGGAAGGAGAGAGATAAGGGGTTGCATTCAGAGCTGCTGCCGATGCATGTGGATGGCATTCCAGGTGGTGACAGGGCACGGGATACATCCTCCACAGCGTTTTGTTTTCAAATTCGCCAGCTCAGACTACACTGCAGTCATACAGTTGCAGCCTTTTTTCCTCTCTACTACCCTACATCAGCCATTATAGGTCATTTTTAGAGTGTTATTCTCTATTTATTCACCAATTCCATAAAAATAATAGAACTAGACAGGCCCTACTGTTGTGAATAAAAGCTAGTACTTATCTTATACAAAGACAAATGAGTGTAGATGGATCAGTTACATTTGCATTGATAATATAGGTTTTATTTAAAAAATAAATAAAATGTGAGAACTGCACAAATGCACTAAATAATAAATTCTATTATATCTTCAAAATTCATAACTGTGGAAATGTTATACTATATGACGTGCATCTAAAATACCACCAAATATTTTGTTGTTTTTAATCAAACAATATTGTTTCCATGATTGTGTGTGTACCTATTTAAATAACATACACTTATTCAAAATAAAGGTATTATATTTACTAAATTAGGATTTGTATTCCTCACTTTGACATAAATTGTACATTTTTTAGTACATAAATAATTTTCTGCTGCTATAAATGACATCACAATGAGAAAGCAGCATAATCTGAAGGCCTCTGAAGCAGCACATCAGAACAAAAAAAAAAGACATGTTCTGACAGTCTTACACTGTGTATTGTTGCTTTTTTATTTTTGGAAAAAGTCAATCAAACTCAGCCTAAATGCCATATCACATTTTTCCAAACTGATCGGTAGGAGTGCTTGGACAGGACAAATATTTTACAATTAAAATTAACCATCTTGTCTCAGATCGCATTCTTTATTGTGACTATGGCTCCCCAGAATAATATTAATAAGGATTCTTTGCTTAACATGGAAAAACATGCTTTTTAGAATAAGAAATGTTTTTTTTTTTTTTTGTTTTTTTTTTTTTTTAAAGTATTTGCCCAAATCTGAAAACTGCAACTGGAATTGGAATCCATTCAGTGGAACAGCTTAACAGCTCATCTTCCAAAATAATTCTTATTAACTGTGATACATTTTAAAAGGCAAGGAAATAGTTATAACTGACTGGACACTGAAACATTGTAAACACCCATCGCTTATCCTCTGGAGACAAAAAGACAAGATATAAAAAAGAGTTTCTTTGTGTATCTGAGATTAATTCCAGTGCTAAGCAGTGTGCATAAGTATGTGTGTGTTTAATGAGCAGGGGAGCTGGACACCCCCTGGGAGCAGGAGTTGAGCCTTGCAGTCATAACCATTGGTTCCCCTTGGCCAGAGAGGCATCTGGCAAGTAATCTCTCTGAAAGGCGATCTACTTCTCCTGCCGGCCAGTTAATGGGATTGTTTCTGTAACACCTCAAAGACATGCACCATCTTGAGATTATATCAGTGGGCTTTGCAAGGGGAGCATCAGGACCTGTACTGCAGTTGGCTGAAGGCTGGACTAAGCCTATAACACACACACACACACACACACACACACACACACACACACACACACACACACACACTCAAGTGGCATCACTTTGATGTTCCTTAGTTAAACCCTTGAAAATAGAACGAATACCTGAATTAAATCAAACAAATCTTAAAACTGCCATCACACTTTTCTCTCTTTATACATAGAAAAATACTTTGAATGCTGAAAGGGGGTTGTTTTCCAGATACAACTCTATGATGACCTGTCAGATGAGTGATTGAGTTGAGGAAGCTGGATGATAGGTGTTTCCTTGCACCACAGAGACAATAGGAGGGGTATGGGAGAGAGAGGAGCCTGGGGCAAGGACAGCCTGACAATACCACACAGTATTTGGTGCAGGTAACGGGAGACAACTCCAAACATCACACTGCCATGGTCTACTCAGGGCCTATAGACCCTTCCAGTGTCACGCTCAGATGACCCACCCTTCCTCCACTCTTTTGTGTCGCACAAAGAGCGGCCCAGGATGGCTTTCCCCCTGATGTGAAACAGACAGCTGTATGTCATCTAGGTTCAAGGTGAAGATATGGTGTATCGGGTAGCACGCTCATGCTCCCTTTCTGTCTCACACACCCATTCACATGACTGTTAATATCACCATCTCAGAAGCTTCATTTCCTGTGATGTCTATCAAAACTCTTCTGACAAGAGCAAGACATGGACCACCATTACTTTCAGGGGGGAAAAAAATTTATTTTACAAGGCAATCAAATAAAAAGTCCTATAATAATGTTCCAAAAGAAAGCTGCCAGGCACTCTGCCCTTTAAGAGTTTTTCCACTCTCAAAAAAAATATATAAAAATGAAGTGAAAGGATCATCTTCTATTTAAGAGGTCAGTGGTATTTTTTGGTCAGGCGTCAAAGGTGAAGGATAAATTAAAACTGCCATGCGTCAAAGGCGAGGGGTCAGAAACCTCCCATATATTACGTTAAAGCAGGACAGATGACAACCAATAAAGGTAAGTAAGGAGAGCAATGGCAGCTCAGAGCGTTCCCCAGGCCCATCGATCCATCCCTGTTGATAATCACCTTATTTTCAATTTAATCCTCAAGTCCTTAAAAAGGCGGAAAGTGACTAAATACGAGGACGGGGCCACAGAGGCTCCGCTTCTGCAGAGAAACTATGCTGTGACCTCTGCACAGTTCAGCCAACCGTCTTCATTTTAATTAAAAATCTTTCACGACGGCAAGAGTTATGGAACTCTCGACTGGAAAATAGTTGGCGGTTGCATGAATGAAATATGGTGCACCAAAATGGGAAGAAACATAAATATGGAACGCTGAAGGCCCACGTTAAAACTATCCAAACAAAGTCCCTGCACAGGCTGCCTTCACGTGGTGCAAATGAAAATGGTTTGCCAGAGCTTTGGGGTGGTACTCAAAATAAGGACAGGTTCAGTGTGAGGCCTAGGAGTAACATTTTTTGTTACTAATTAGAGTGGAGGACAGCACTGATTAATAAAGGGACAATTTTACAGTGCCAACTTTCCGCAATAACTCTCCCCCAGTGCAAATTTCTTTCACTGTTATACATTGCGGTCTATCGTAATAGAACTAAATCAAAACTCTGATTAAAGTAGGTTAATGAAAGAAATCATTTATAAGTACACGCAAGCCAATTTAATCCATTACATCGCTCTAATTTAGAGTCAAGTTCACGCGTCAGTCACACCTTATACATATTGCAGTTTTCTATCTAGCGCTTGCTTGTTTGCTGCTCTGTCAGGCAGAAGAATGGCCAGCAGTAACTGGTTAATGATTTAGAGTGAGGGAGACATTAAAAATTACCCGCTGGGAAAAAAAAAGGTTCAAATGAAGGAGGTGCGGAGGCCAAAGGTGCAGCATATAGCACCAACAGTTGTCAGCTACACAAAGAGCCCAGTGTGAAAGCCAATCTCATATTGCAGAGAGCAGCTCCTTGTTAACGAGAGGCATCCGCAGGACAGGCACTCTGTTAACAAAGACAAGCAGAGACAAGGGGCTGATCTCACCCCTCCATCGTGTCACTGAACTCTGTTGCTGTTGGTTTTGTCACATTCATTTATTGCCCGACAGACTCAACACACGCTCAGAGCAAAGGGGCAAAGGGCCATGGTTGGGGGGTTGGGATCAATTAGAATGCTTTGATTCCTAACCTTGACAAATATTTAAAAAACGGAAATCTATTTGAGTAGACAGTTATAAGGCTAACATGGGATTTCATTCTGATTTGCCATGTTTTGATTTAAATGCTTTCATCCATTTCAGTTTGTAAAGTATTTTATGTGATCATGCAGTTTCACGTAAAACTGCATTTCTTAACAACCATAAACCAGCGCATATTATGTAGACATGAGAAGGAAGAATGAAGCGTGGGCGCACACACAGGTCCCTTAGAGCTAAAGGAGTCAAGTGTCACTGGTTCAGGTGGGCATTTGGGGTGAGTTAAGGGATTGACAGAGTACTTACCACCTCTTCATCAGACAGCTCTCTGCCCTGGATGCTGCTGCTGTCCCTCACTGCCTGCTGGTGCCTCTTGCCCTTGGTGTGACTGAACAGGTGCACCTCAGAGGTGATCTGCAAACACATAAGTCAAAGGTCACTCACATGGGCACAGTTCTAAAGAAGGCCAGGGGCCAGAGAGACACCTACACCTCCAGCATAACGGTGTCATCTTCACAATACATTACCGTATTGATTGCCGTACCACACTTCTCAGATAACTCGGACAATTGTTACTACCTTAAGCTCACTTCAAAGTTAAATATGATCCCCAAATCCTGACTGACATCTGCAAAGTAGCACGACACCTTCTAATAAAAGACCGAACATCAGAACAGGACACACACAATGGCTGAAAAATATACAGAACAATGACAAAGTTTGAACTCATAGGCTTCTGAATTCATTTAGCGCCCTGGGCAGTGTGCCTTTTCTTAAAAAGTGGATCAAATAACAACATTTGCGGTTTCAGTGACACCAGCATACGTCGCTCGTCCGTGGTGGCCTGCAAAGCAGAATTTCATTTAGACCGGAGGAATAGAACCAACAATCGAATTCCATGCCTGGTGATGAAAAATGTAGTCTTGACCAAAGAGATAGCTGCAGGTGTGGGAAGCTCGCATTGTTTGTGTCCTAGCTTTGGACCAGAGCCCAAGCAGGATGGCCTGTGTTTAATGTCATTAAGTAGAGTGCTTCCCACTGACCTAAAGATGATCGCTTGAGTCACTGGCTGGCCAAGGTCATCTGACATTTTAACAAGATTTCATTCTCCCCGTGGTGCTTAATCTGATGTCCGTTTGAAACTCCAAGGTGTCTGGCCTCCTTTGCAGTGAAAGCCAGGCCATTCAGATAAATGCGCCTGCTCACTGATTTGTTGCCCGTCACTGGAAAAGCATGATCATGCCCAGCCCATAAATCTCCAACCAAAGATCAAGTTTAATTAATGCAGTTAAATCCTCATTTAAATGCCTTCTCTTCCAAAATCCTCTGAATCACCTTCTACTCAGCAGTTTTTGGGACCCTAGCTGCCAACACAACAACAGAGGAAAAATGCCCAAGACAGTAGTGTTTAAACACAAAGCGGCTTTGCATTCGTGTGTGAAGTGGTTCAAATGGTACTGGGTTTCAATCAGTCTAACCAACTGCTCGGTAAAGTAAAATAGATCAGTAGAGCATTTGAAGAGCAGTCATTAACTTTCTAATGAAGCCACCAATGTTTCTGAGAATATGCTATATTAGTGTGAATCTATTTATCATGCCCTAGCCATGGCTTGCACTCAAATGCAGTCTTTACCAAACCTGGTCCTGGTGCCCCCTTACATTGCATATTTTGAAATGAGCAGCCGACACACCCAATTAAACTAATCACCTTATTAACCAGCCCTTTCAGAGTTGCAGGTAATCTATGAAAATGTGCAGAGCAGGTTTGGGAAACGCTGGGTTGATGTCAGTAGATTAGAGCCAAAATCTGATTGCTAAATTACACACTGGGATCGAAGTTTCTTTTTATTTTAGAAAGCCATTTCCATCCAGTTTGTGTCTTTGGGAAGTCTATAAAAAAAAAGGCCCCTTCATATCCACGGAACAGTATATGAAAGGCATGGCTTCTGAATGAAATGATGTCTGCATGCGGTATGCACTAAAGTGGCAACTTCCTTCATGACATCAGCTGCAACCTGACGCTGTTTACACCTGATATCAACCTGGATTTGGCATCCAAACAGTATCTGGATGTGTGTTCCTATCCAAGTTTACTTTCCCTGAAAACATACAATTCAAAACATTTTAGAGCAAAAATGTACAGAACACACTTTATAGTCCTGCAATCAGCTCAAATGGTTGGAGCACTGGGTTACCCATTACAGGATTGTGGGTTACCACTGCTGGGCCCTTGAGCAAGGCCCTTAACATCTCTGCTCCAGGCTTGTGTGTTCATTGCATCATTGTGTGTGTGTGTGTGCTCACTAGTGTGTATGTGTGTTCACTGCATGGGCACATTAAAGGCAGAGGCTATATTCACACACAGACAGAGAAAGGGAGATACTGCAAGAGATAGAAACAAATGCCAAGATTCATTATTAGTGGCATTAAAATTGTTCCTTCTGCAGTTCGATTCCACTTGTGTTAAATGCAGTCAAGATGCGTCTCTGACCTCCTTGGAACGTGATGAGTGATCATAATCTGATCAAAACACATTCTGGGACTGTCAAATCCAGACATGATCAAGCTCTCTATGTATGTCAAATGCTGGCGAAATGTCAGTTCTTAAGGACCCCAAGATAGTTCACATTATTGTACTAATGAAGCTTCAAACACCTCAAACAAGTGATCTGAAAAGCCAACACCTCGTGTAATATTGTGAGCTGAAGCGGAGCAAAAATATGGGCCGTAGCTGTGACTGGGAGAGGGGTGTTAAATCCAACCATAATGGTTCTCACCACAACACTGCAGAGAGAGCACTGTTTCTTGCGTTCATAAGGTGTCAGTTTGGGTGCGTAGTCTGTATTGGCATGTCTGCCACTGCTCAGCTCAGCGGCCTTCTCCTTCCTCTGTTCAATCTGCTCCATGTGCCTGCGGCTGCTCTCATCATGCTGCAAGACAGAAGCATGTGATGATGTGATAGTGTGATAATGACCACGACACGTACACCACGGAGACAGGTGAGCAGATCGTTTTAAGGCTAATGCTATTGGTATGGAAGGGATGAATTGCCTTCATTTGGATCTTCTTCTGCAACTCCTCCATAGCCTCCTGCTGAGCTGCACTGAGGGCAGCCAGACGCTCCTCACGATCTCTGCAGAACAGACACCCACATACAAACACAGAGATACATTAAAAAGTAAGCTTAGGCAGAAAACATCCTAATTCATAAGAACACAGCTTAAAGCTTCAAAATATGAGTGATACGAGTTTATAACTGTGCTCTTTAAAGAAGAAATGCTGCACAAAATAATAGTTTCTGTTCTAAATGTGTGGTTTTTTTCTAATCTTCTACAATCCTCTGCATGCCTTAGTCTGCCCTTCTGTACTTGCTGACAGAGGCTGCCATCCTATTCTGTTCTGGGGGTGTCCTGGCTGGCTGTGTGCCTGTGCAGACCTGGCTCTCTCACGGGCAGCGTCCTCTCTTGCCCTCTCCTTCTCCTGCCGCTGCTGCTCAATTCGTGCCTCCTGCTCTCTCCTCTTCATCAGCAGCTCCTCCACCCGCGCCTGCCGTTCTGCCTCCAGAGCCCGCTTGCGCTCCTGACACACGCAGGTGCACACACACAGAAATCAGAGCTCAATTTATAGTAATATTATATATATATATATATATATATATATATATATATATAAAAAAAACAGGCTGTCGGAGGGATAGAATTGTTGGAATGTATGTGTGGCACACAGGGTCAAACCTGCACAGCTTCATCTCGAGCTTGTTTCTCTTCCTGCCTCCTTTGGCGCTCCTCCTGCAGCTCGTTCAGGCGCTGTTCATACTCATTCAGCTTGGCCAGGACATCATGCCTCTTATTCTGAGCCTCCAGTGTGTTAATGAAAGCAATCTCATTCACCTACAAAAGCCAACTTGTTAGCCTACCTTGTTCCAGTTATCTGTATTAACATTTACTCCACTTTATACAAGACTACAGATAAGTAGTGGAAGCTGACATGGCCAAAGATCAAAGACCAAAAAGTATCTGATATATAAGTATTTAATATAAGTATATAATACTGTAATACTGCAATGTAATTAATAGCACTGAAATGCATATTATAGACAAAAGTAAATGGACACCTGCTCATTTCTATTTCCAAAATCAAGAATTATGGCTGGGCAATATATTATAAATATCGATATCAAGATAAAAATAAAGGTGCTTCAGAAAAGTGTGGTGTGAATGTAAGGAAATGTGATTTCCTGTAGCATCACTTACAACAGCAAAAGCACCTTTATTTATTAAGTAGTAGACCACTCAATATCAGTAATTGTCTCTCTTTATTATATACATTACGAGCACTCAATGTTAAACCACAGATGGGCAATAGAACCACGGTTTAATATATTTTTTTTATAATAGAATGAAGATCCCAACTTAATGCAGCAAAACAAAGCAATCACCGCAGATGACAACTGAGATTTGCACTCCATAATGTTTGCAATTCTTTTTTTGGGGGCATCAAAAGACTATTTCTATTCTTTAACTTTTAGAATACCAAGTTTATTAGAATACCAACTCTTTATTGTTACACCTAGAGAATGGCTAAACTAATAAGCCAAATTAAGGAACTAGATTATAACCATCTAATCAAACATATATCAAATATGCATCGTCAAATCTACAAATGTTGAATAATTATTGAAATTGTTCTATCACCCAGGCACTTTCCTCACCTTTGCATCCTCTTCTTGAGCCTTTTTCACGATGGCCTGAAGCTGCAGCTCCCGCTTGAACTCGGCATGGAGCAGCTTCTCCTCCATCATCCTCCTCCTCTGATCCAGCAGCTCCTCTTTCCACTTTCTCACCTCCTTCTCCTAGGGGACAGAGAGCAGAGGCAGGGCTGAACACAGGTCACATACTACAAAAACAACTCCCCTTCTGGCCCTTCCAGCCACGCCAGCCTCCTTCAGTCATCACATCCTTATGTTCTTAACACCTGCTTGCTAAAGAGCATATCACATGTTAATATTCACCTTAAAGCGTGGGTGTGTAAATATACAAGTCTGTTTTAAGTTTCCTTCATCTCACACAGAAACGAGGGAACAAAAAACAAACCAGCCTGAGAGCAGCTGGCGAAAGTGACGTTGTCATCATATACTTGTTTGACATAATGGCCTTGGTAACCTGTTTGGCTAAATTGGCACAAAAAGATGCTAAGTGGCTCAAAGCTTCTGACTAAATCATGCTTGGTTCCCAAATGAGATCAGGTAAAAATGTGGTTACGTTCCATGCATTAGGACTCACCCGCTCTAAAAGTTTCTGCAGTTTGTGGGTTTTCTCCTCTCTTAGCTTGTCACGTAGCTGCTGTGCTTTCAGCTGTTTCTCTTCGTGTTTCTTCTTTGATTCAGCAATGGTTCTGTTTGCAAACAAGGGACACATTCATCAATCCCTTCCCACCACCACCATCTGTGCTTAGAAGAACAAATTACATGGGTAAATTAATAGCTGATTGGATGGTTGTATGATGAGGTGTCTCAGAGCAAGGGTATTCCAGGCCCAGGGTTAGGAACTACTGCACCTGTTTTTTATGTCAGTGCTATGTGATGCTATGTGGTTGGTGTGGTGCAACAGATGACACCACCAGTGAACCACCACACTATGTGGGAGACTGGGGTTCAATTCCCAATCTGGCCAGCTATGCTGTGCTACACCAATAAAAATCCTTGGGCAAGACTCCTAACACTACTCTGGGCCACCTGTGTAATATGAGAATCCTTGTAATTCACTCTGGATAAATGCCATAAATGGAAATGTGATGCCTATGAAGAGGTCTCCTCACCTTTTGCGGGATGGCGAGGAGAGTTTCTCATGCATATGGATGCCATGGCCAGGTGGACGAGCTGGTTCTTCCTCCACAATGTCTCCCCACGAGGTGCTCTGACGCCAGGGCTCTCGGGCTGCTCACAACAGAAGACAACGTTAAAAAAAGAATTAAAACTACCATCCAGTCACAAGTGTACAAGTGTTGTGTCAGGACAAGGAAAAAAAAAAAAAAAAAAAAAAAAAAAAAAAAAAAAGAGGCTAGTACCCTCATAGTCAGCCAGCATGTCACTCCAGTCTAGGTTGAGTCCACAGCCTCCAATCCCAATGCTTGCCTATAGGACAAAAAAAATAAAACAAAATACCAATTTTATGCTGCACATAGCGTTTTGCGTTTAGGCCAAAAAATTTCCAAGTTTGGCCTGAGTAGAGCTTCCACATTTGCTGTGTCCCCTACATGGCTCGTGTCAAACTGCAAACAGGACTTCTTACAGTTTGCTTTCAAAAATTGCTTTCTTCTTGCCTCTTTTCCATAAAAGCCAGATTTGTGGAGTATACTTTGGACAGATTCTACTATCTGAGCTTTGGATCTCTGCAGCTGCTCAAGAGTGACCATGGGCCTCTTGACTGCTTCTTTAATGAATGCTCTCCTGGCCTGCACTGTCAGTTAAGTGGACAACCATTTCTTGGTAGGTTTTCAGTTGTGCCATACTCCTTCCATTTTCAGGAAGATGGATTGAACAGTGCTCCATGAGATGTTTGTAGCTTGGGATATTTTTTATAACCTAATCTTGCCTTACACTTCTATCCCCAACCTATCTGGTGTCTTTATATATTATATATTATTTATATATTGGACTATATGTACTAATATGGCGATTGGTCACACTTGATTTTATTCAGGGGTATCAAAGTACAGGGGGCTGAATACAAATGCATGCCACACTTATTGGGTTTTTATTTATTAAACATTTTGAAAGCTATTTAAGGTTTGCTTTTCACTTCACTAATACTTGCTACTTTGTGATGGTCTATCACATAAAATCCTCAAAATAATACATTTAAGTTATTGAGTGTAAAGTGAAAACATGTGGAAAGCGCTGTATCTATTGGCCTGCTTAAAAGGGCACAAAGGACAGAAATGTGATTGTATAAACAATCGTCTGCTTACAGAGAAGTCACTTTCATTATCCGTCTCCAGTTCGTTGTTCTCTGCCTGGATCTCCCGAGTTAGCTGCTCCTCCTCTGCAATGGCACTGGCAATGGCCTCCTCATTAGCCTTCTCTAGCCTGTCAGCCAGCTCCTCCTTCTTAGCCAAGACCTCAGCCATGGACTGAGGCTGAAGACAGGCCACAAACACACACACAGTCAATCACTCATATACTTGCCACATCAAACACAGCCACTGAAGAACATTACAGTACTCCCAAGTTGCCAACACCAGGCCTTTCACAGCATGCCACAAGCACAAATACTCGCAGACCAAGGCATGGGGGAAGCAACTTTGTACTGCCTCTGAATTTAGGCTACATGATGCACATGATTCAGAAATATATCAAAAGTCATACACGAATGTTTTAGTTTTAGAGAGACAAAGTTATATATGAGCACTGTATTAAATCATTTAAACTGGTCATCGGAACAAAAGGCACAAAATTAAAATTGAAAACTCTGGCACAATCCATAAACACACATCAATCACAAAAACCACACATGGGGAAATGTAACAAAATCATGCAATACAAGTCCACTATGAAAATGAGGAGATGGAGGATAGAGGTCCTACCAGGCAAGCACTCACTGTTTCACTGTTTACAACTTAGATTTCTCACATACAGTCATGTTCCCACCTGCAACCAGTGACCACAAATATGGTGTCAGTTTCCAAGCAAGTAATGCCGCATCACCGGATCTATATGGAGCAGCTTGATGTATTTTTGTTTGGGGTATTGAAGTAGCTTTGCACCTGTGAGTCTGCGGCACTCTCGATGACTAGCAAATCACTGAAATATTTTGAAAAAGAATCCCTGCTCCTACCATTACAGACCACAACACTTGACCCCAGTGTCTTTTAAACTGGCGAGTGAGCAGAATGCCAAGTGTCAGTTTCAGAGAAACCATACAGAATGACGGAGGCCCAGCAGCGCTTGGACCGGTGCGACACTTCACCCTAATGAGCATAATGAGAGAGAGATTTCTCTCAACGCTGCGCCTGTTAGTCTCGAGCAGGAGTCTAAACAGAGCTGGGCTTATTTCAGCCACCCATTGAGGTGGTGTCTGGACCTCTGTAGCAGTAAGGCCAGGTTCCTATATGATATGGGCTTAGATAGCATTCCCCCTTGGCCATTTATACACCATCCATCTCTATAGTTTCAGACAAGCTTTGGTGTGTTGTTGAAAAATGGATGACAGTAGCTCAGGGGAAGAGGAGGGAGGTTTTAGCCTTAATTAACCCCTGAGATGTTACATGTGCCAGAAATGGAAGGCAGAAGCAAGTGAGAGAAACGCCACGTCAAAGAAAGCAGCGTATCCACAATAAATAGCACTGAATAATACTGACTGAACGCATGCCTCTGATTGGAGAGAAGTGAACAGAGTAAGCTGGATGCAGCTTCTCAAAGTGTGTCAATGGAAGGTTGTTTACCAACTGTATAGTTTCGGTGTTAAAAATTAAGTCAGTGGTTCCCAATCGTGGGGTAACAATTACCTGCACATTTATAAATTTCCCCAGCTCAACACATCTGATCCAACTAATTAATTAACAAACAAGCCCTTACCACTAATGGGAAGGGGACAGCTTGGCAGTGGTCCAGCAGGACCAGGATTGAGGACCAGTGATTTAAGGATTACTGGCAGGTAGTGGTAAAGAATTCCTGTTTCCCTGGCTGGGTTAGGAAAATATGAATGTATCAGTGACAGTTTTGGCAAATCTGACCAAAGCAATAGTGAGTATTTAGGGGGGAAATCAGTTCTGAGTTAAAAAGAAACTTGAGAATGTCCCGTCCAGTCATTGCTTGGTCTGATAAGTATAATGGAAAAAGTATAACGGATATGGGACTTCAAAACAACCTCCGTAACCTGACTGTTTAAGAGTAGTAAAATATAACTGTAAAAAGAGATGTGAGAAGGGAAAAAGGATGTAGCATATGAAGTAAAAAGACTCTTGGGTTAAAAAGTCCTGCTGGTGTTTTTCAGAAGCTTTTCCCCCCCACAACCTAGAGTCCATCTAACTGGGGTGGCTGGTGTGACACACAATGATAAATGTGTTTTTAATCACCAGAAATTCCTAATAATGTCCAAAGAGATTCTTTATTTTGGTCACCCAGGTTGAATGCTATCTCGTGTCTGTTTAGACCCTTGCACTCAAGAGCCAGGACAATAACAGACAAAAACAGTTCTGGACTGAATAACATTCTACAATTCGATTCAGTCTCACTCCAATAGATCATCAAAAACGAAAAGCATCAACATGAGCATCTAAGTTATAATCTTCCAATCTAACCTTTTCAATGGACACACTTTGGGACAACTGATCACTCAATGTTTCTTCATAAATCAATGGTAGTAAAAGTTCGAGTTTCTACTGTCCAGGGAATGATTTCTACTAGACTGAAGTAGAATCTACTGAAAGTGAGGTCAGGATGTTGGAGCCCACCCCACCTCATCACCCCACTCCTCAACTCACTGATGCTGCAGCATCATTTCAGAGAACACCAGGTCCACTGCTCCACAGACCAATACTGAGGGGCCTTATATCTCTCTAGCCAACACCTGGCATTAGGCACAGAGCCAATAGGTTCATGTTTATCTGCTCCAGAGTCCTGTGTATTCTATTGGCAATACTTATCCACAGGGAGTATAAATAGAATCAATGGAATTTTTTATGAATTAAGATTGAACTATTTGCTATTACAATATCCAGCTGGGAACAGCGATCCTGATAGCTGCCCTTTCACTGCTAAATATATGAAACATAGAACCTTTGATAAGCATAACATGTTGGCGCCAATTCCAGAGACGTGCCTGAAACATCAGGACAATGTCATTAAAACGACTAAAAAACAAACAGCCCAAACAATAACAAGTAAATGTAAGTGCATGGCACCTTCAAACTCCAAAAGACTCATAGCAGCCTTCCACAGCCAATCAGATATATGTGACTCTGTCTATGCAAGGTTTGGTAAGGGGGTTGGGGGGAGTAATCCCGCTGTGACTGGAGGTTTTTGGGATTGACGTTGTTTAGGCGGGAGCTGTGACCCCGGCCTGTGTCTCTCAGCACTCACGGTGGAAAGCTCTGTGGGGTCCAGCATGCTCTCCAGTTTCACCACTGCCAAGGGAATAGGGGCTGCTTCTGCTGCTGCTGCTGTTGCTGCTGCTGCTCCTGCAGCAGATGGTGCCATGACCTGCCACACTGCCCCCACACCCGCCTGTTCCTGCTCCCCTCCACCAGCCAGTTCAGCCCCAGCATCCTCTAACTCTGGACAGGATGGAGGATCTGGAGCTGGGCCTGGAGATGGACTTTGAGGTTGTGGTGAAGAAGGTGCCAGAGGGGATTCGGACATAAGGGGTGGCACATGGTCGAAGGTGGAACTGACAGACTGCTGAGGTTCTTGATCTGATGAGGGCTGCATTAACACACACACACACACACACACACACACACACACACACACACACACACACACACACACACACACACTTGCAAGCGTGCATCTTTGTAGCACTCCTTCCAGGGACTTCCTTGAAGGACTGCAATCAGACATGAGTACACCAATACACACATTCTTGGAAGACAAACGCAGACATTGATCACACTGAACCCAGCCGAGGAAACAGCATGCTGGAAAACAATGCAAGAACATGCTAAACACGTCAAAATATGGAGCAGCACAATCAAAATCACGAAACATGCAAACATTCTTGCATCAAACCTATCAATATATCTAGCATACTGCCATGAACATATCTAGCCTTAAGTGCACTGTTGAACATAAGATCTATACATATTTCATAAGACCTCGTATGATATTTCTAACGCAGTAGTCTCACTACGTGTGCACAAAATCAATGTCTGCCCAACTGATACGGCCCTGTCTGGACTGCATGTCTATGAATACACCCCAAAACACAAACAGCGAGGGCAGATAAAACACTATAACATTACAGAGCCCTCAAGTCTCCCCTCCGCTCCTGAATTATTGATGGGTGGGGGGCTGCTGGTTGACGTCAGTACCTCGATGATGGAAGCTTTCTCACACTCTGGCTTTTGCTCTGGGGAGGTGAGCTTGTCGTGTTCCCCCTGCTCCCTTGGCCCATGCACTTTGTCCTGGGGAGAGGCCTGGAGCTGCTGGTTCTCCTTATCGTTGACATCTTTGGGACTGACATGGGCCAGGACAGGGCTGACCTTAGCTACCATTGCGATGGAGCGAGGTCTCATTGAGCGACCACGCTGTACTGTCTCCCATCCCTCTGCGTCTTTTTTTCCTGTCAGAGACCAGAGATCATCAAACATCAGATCAATCGAAGCTTTTTCAATTATATATTAGGTACAAGAAATGAGAATGGGACATTTTTAAATATTTAAACCTGCAAAAAATAGTTCTTTCTAGATCTCAAAAAGTGTTCCCTTTGTTTACTTGACAATAAGAAAAGTAAATGATTGAATAAACTGATTTATTTATGAGAAAAGGAAGGATTAATCAATTAAAGAAATGACTTAATTGCAGCCCTATAAATGTCGTGACCCACTCAGTTGTGTTCTTCCTTTCCTACATTTTGCCTAATTTCCTCTCTTAAACTTTCCTCTTTTAAATCATGGTCTCTCTCCCGATACATTTGTCTTGCTTTGAAGGAGTTTTCCTTTGCTACTGTTGCCCTTGGCTTGGCGGCCAGTTTGCTGTAGAGCTTCAAGAAGAAATTTCAATTTGAACTGAAGCAAATTGACTAGCAGCTCACCAGGTTTCTCTGTGGGGCCTGGAACACTCTGGTTGGTCACAGGCAGAGCCTGTGAGAACTTCACTCGGTCAGCCCAGCTTGGGCCAGAGTGGGAGAGGCGTGCTACGGCAAGAGTGGGAGGAGGACCCCTGTAGAACAAACAGTGACACGTAGACACACGTAAAAAAATAACCCACAGTTAAATTGGGATATTTAAGCCTGTTGAATATTCTATATATTTCATATTCAGCATAATACTTACAGAAACGTCTGCAATAAAGCAACTGAAATAATCTGGGTGTCAGTGTTCCTTTTACTATATCACAATCAGTTCATCACAATAATCACAGTAAAGAAAAGAGTCCACTCTGGCATTCTGTCCCTAGTACAGCCAGCACTACTGTAGGGTTTTTAGCCACCCTGTGCATCTTGAATCGGCGTGGACAGAAGCTCCAGACAGCAGCTCCCAGGTCAGCCTGACAGCCCCTCAACTTGATCAATATCCATTTCCTGCAGCATCCGATTACAGTGTAATGTAGGTATTGAACTCCATGCTTCAGCAGTCTTCAACCACACTCATATTTGTGCTCCAACTGTCTCTGGGAGCAGCCACGGAAAAACCCGGCAAAAATTGCATTAAACAAACGCTTTGGCTTCACAGATCGATCTCGCAGGCCTTCCAGACAATGGGTTTCTTCTCTCCAGCCTCAGAGCGGGCCTCTCTATGTATCATATCTTCCATTGATTTCTTAATTTGGCCGTTCAGTGCCCTTTTAATTGAATTAGCAATCGTCTTCCTTTTACACTACCAGTAAAAAA
The DNA here is from genome assembly GCA_034509495.1 of Acestrorhynchus altus. NCBI lineage: Eukaryota > Metazoa > Chordata > Actinopteri > Characiformes > Acestrorhynchidae > Acestrorhynchus > Acestrorhynchus altus. Next base: position 25,145,340 of record CM067501.1, on the reverse strand, counting down.
AAAAAGAAAGAAAGAAAGAAAAAAAAGCAAAGAAAACACACTAATGGAGGGAGACAAATATCAAGCGTTAATGTAGGAAGTGGAGCTTCTCCACATCAGGCATTAGGCATTGTTTGCTAACTGAGAACACAGTTTCAATTAGTGGGAAGTAAGATAGGATAATGGCTTGTGGCTAAACTCTATGAGTGGGCATGGTTGGGGGGTGTCATGCTAGTGGTCAGCTGACTACAGTGTAACGAGTTGGAGATGCATACCCAAAGTTCAATGAGCGACGAACATTGGGAGATTGAACAATACGGTCTGTTGAAGGACTGGGCATGACATGGCGTCCTGGGGACATCTTACGTACTTCCCATGCCAAAGACGTGGGCCTGGAAGGACAAAGCATTCATAAGCAATCAGACAGCATTCTATTTGTGTGTGTATAAAACAAACAAACAAACAAACAAACAAACAAACAAAATAATGAACTGCCTTGTCAGCTTGCAGCTGCTGGAATTTATAGCTACTTAAAGCATGTAGTGGTGATTTTTCACTTCCCAATAAAGTATAAATTACACTCTATACTGAGATGCAAAAACAACAAGGTTGACTAATCAATAAGGAGTCTGTACTAAACTGTGCAAATTGGGAGGCAGCTTAAAAGCTCAGGTTTATACCTTAATCAATGTACGAGTGTTGTGGTAATTCAGACATTCGGTTAAAGAGAAACCAATAAACTGGTTGATCCCCTTGAATTACAGCTCTTCCTATTGATCTTGTCTGAGACGTTACAACTGTGGCACAAGTGTGAAAGAGTCTCCAGTGTTTGTGCCCCTGTTTGACACATGCATGAACACACACGCACAATCACCTGTTCTGGGCATCAGTTTTCTCGAGTTTCTCTTGTAGCTGGATCCAGTCGATGAGAGCTTTAAAGTCCCGAACATAGTTGTCCAACATCATCAGCACTTCCTGGAATAAAGCATGTGTCAGACATGAGTGCTTCAGCTACAGACTATATTAGTCCATGATTCAGTTTTGTTTATGCAAATGTCAAGGGACACATGTCCCTATATCCCAGAATCACAGTCATAGTTGAAAGTCATGTATTAATCAATGCTTTAAAAGTCATTTAGGACATCGGTACACCGTTCCAATCCTAAACGTGGAGTCCAGTCCATGTTAAAGATGTTGGTTTGCCTCAAACATGGTTGTAATTCCTGGGTTTTATGGAAATGTATTTAAACCACTAAACCACATTACCAAACTGGGCCTAACTGACACTCCAGGATCAGAATCGGGTACACCTGATTTAGCAAGTAAGACATTCAGAAAAGACCAAAAGTTCCCACAACATACAACGCCAAACAATTCTGATTTCATGCCTCACCTCTTCCCCCAGGTAAAGATAAGCTTAGCCTGTTGTGGGACAGAAGAACAGACCTACCCCACTCTGGTGTGAAAGAGCTTTTACTTAAGGCACTCTGGAGTTACAGGGCACAAAATCTCAGTGGAGCCCCAGTGGAGCTCCTGCTCCTGCTCCTCAGGCCTACACAGGGGTTCCCGTAACTCTAAACCTTTGCCCCACCTCCTCCAGCTCCTGCAGACAACAAGGCCCAGCCATCCAGGCATGGTCCCAGGCACTGGAGCACAACTTGCGTCTCAGTCACAGCCAGGAAACCCCTCCATTCACAAAGGACGAGAGGACAAAAGAGAGGGAGGAGAAGAAAAAAAAAGAAAAAAAAAAAGAAAAAGCCCACCACCACTCTTGCCTGCTTCACTGGTCCCCCACAAGAGGTGCGTCTGAAATTACCAATTAGTTTAGCAAAAAGGGGGCTGGCAAATCTGATTGGGCCTCTAATCATTTCTAGTTACTGGCAAAGGGAGTGAGGTGGATGACGAGATCTCATTGTCTGTGCGACATTCAATCTGCGAAAGGGAGGGTGACTCCGGGGAATCCCTGAGCCCACACAAAGCCCCCACAGCAAGAATTGGGCATGGAGTCCTGCTCCAGCACCGATTACTAGAGACCTTCAACCCCTACTCCCAGAGCTCTCCTCAGAGAAACCTGCCAAGAAGCATGTTCTGCAAGACAGCCAGCTCAGACCAAGAACACAGTATATGTATGTAAAGTACATTTAAATACAAATAAATAAATAAAGTTTTTTTTATGGAATACAGTATCGACTCCATAAATGGCAGAGCACATGTTCGATTCGCAGTGATGCCACAGCCAATCGTGGCAGGGAATCTTCTGAGAGCATAATTTGCTCTCCCACATTTTGTTCTGTACAATGATAACCAATACAGTTGGTTGTCAGCTGATGTAATAGCTGCACAACAACATTGCACTAGTAGTGGCACTTTGCTAGCTTTCACCCTCATAGCACCAGTACCATTGTGTGATTGCCTTGAATTTAAACTGATGCCATTTGGATAAAAACATGCGAAACACCGTCAATACAGCTTTCTTCTTTTGTTGTGGTAAACAAAACATTTTACATATTCATTGTAGCAAATTAGCAACTGTCAGCTAATATTCCAATTTACTAACAATTTAGCATTGTTGAGGAGATCACTTTAACTTAAACATCTTATAATATATATATATATTTAATTTTTTTTTTTCAATAATTGTAAGTAAAAAAAATAAAGAAATATACTAAATATTATGAATATTTACCACCTTATTAACAATATAGATGAACCTGATGAAAAAAGTAAACAAGAACCCTCATTCACAGTAACTGGTGCAATTTTTCAAGCTCAATTCCATCTCTTGCTAGACAGCTTACTCTGTCTATATTGTTGGGTAATAATAATATAAAAAAAATAATATATAAAAATAATATAAATAAGCAAACAAACAAACAAATAAATAAGCAAACAAACAAACAAATAAATAAGCAAACAAACAAACAAATAAATAAATAAATGGATGTATAATACATGTGTGTTATTTTGTTTAAAAACATTTACATTTGTTGGATCACATGAGCAATACAACACCTGAGAGATATTTATTGCAGAACATCTATAGCTGGTCAGGACGTTCATAGCACACTAAAACCACAGATGACATCATGATGACAACTGCTGAATGATAGTGTGCGAGTTTGTGCTGCTATCAAGTTTAACCTGAATCCTCCTGGCCATCCCGAAAAAGCTAACCAACAATTATAGACAGGCTTCCAGGACTAGTCTAGTCCTGCCCGAAAAGAAGAATGTTAAACACAAACTATTCAGCCAAATGGATTTTTAACCCAGGACTAAGCCTAACTCTAATCCCCATTTGAAAAGTAGGCTTTCGAAGTGTTACTGAGAGAGGCTGCACAGGTTAGGCCCTGACAAGCTGGTTGATCAGAATACACTGGGAGGCGGGCAAGACGAGGGCAGAGAAGCTGTGAAACAGATGTGTGAAAGATTGATGGGTGGGATGGAGGGAGGGGTAATTGAGAGGAAAGCTCCACAGTGCATTTAGTTAATAGAGGAGTCAGTGCTGAGAAAGATGTGTCCAGCAGGGACCTGCTGATTAGGGCTGGTTAACAGCACACACACTAGCAGTGAGCACACTTCCACAGGACAGTTAACAGTGGCTCTAAACAAGGCTGTGAAAAATGTCTCAAAGGGTCTAATGGAGCTCATACACACAAGCAATATCAATCTGTTACTCCTGTCTTTTTAATAAAGATATAAATTATATCAATGTAGTATAAAATGTGTGGGGAGGGGAGGGGAGGGCGTGCCCATAAAATCAGTCTAATAAAGATTTCTGACTGACGCACCCCTTGGTCTCTTCTGGGGTTCTCTCTTTTGCTGATTTTCTGGTTCATACAAACAAGTACTAATGAAAACTAATGTGTCCATGTTTTTTTTGTCAGAATGTGTAAATTTTGTTAATATTCTAATTGTATGTGTGTAATGATGTGCCAATTTTCCAGCAGATGAGAATGGAGACATTTATTATTCTTCACTAATATTTCTTTACTAATATGTAGACAATTATTTTTATGTTTTAAAAAAAAATATTTTTTTAGAATGGCTTTTGGTAGCCATCATTAAAACTATTCTCTTGGGGGAAAAAATCTAATTATTTTTTTCTTTGAAATTAAAATTAATTAAAAAAAAAAAGAAAATCATTTTTTTTTAATATATTTAAAGTGCCAATTCCCCAACCTGACTAACTGGTGCATTTTGTATCATTGCTGGGCAGCCTGGTCCCCAGCTCTGTTACAATGGCTATCAGATGCCTGTGCCAGTCAAGCTGCCGATGGCAAAGAGCATGACCTGGGAGTCAAACCAGTGATTCTCAGACCACAGTAGTAGTGCATTAGACCGCTGAGCCACTCAGAGCAAATATATTGAATTCTTAATCTTACAATGGTCTCTCGTCTCAGACTGTAAGAGTTCAAGAAGGTAAATTATTAGCTGAACTACAATTCAGGTCTAATTTAACAAGAGTACGATATTTTAAAAGTACTTGCAGTTGTCTATATAAGGAAAATAATTGTTTTCAAAAGTCACACCACATCTTACAAGACACAAATTTTGTTTCTTTAAAAAGGCAAAATTTACACGAAAAAAAAACAAAAAAAAAAAACTTTTAATCTTCAATGGAATTCAATGCAAAAAGATTTTATTTCAGGTCATTTTTGAGCACTGGCTTTCCAATGTCACAGCAGTTCTAACGTTTTAGTTTTATTCTGTTTTCATTACATAGATTTAATTAAATTAATTTAATTTAATTTAAATTGTGCTAATAAGCTTGCATATAATGCTTCTAAGCACAAGAAAATCCCTCATGAAAGGCTGTTACCAACTTTCTTGATACAATATTTGAAAATGTAGAATTGTTTTTTGGAGAACTGAATAAGATTAAAACAAAAAAATGTAAACCCAATGCCAGGTTTCTCTATTATTTACAGATGTTATTATTTATCAAATGTTTTGCACATCCAGTATATTCTATGAAAATATCAAGAAAAAAAACCTGAAATATAATGTTTTGATAGCAACAAAATTTGTATAAAACCTGGAAATTTCATCCACACACACACTACCTCGAACATGCTTAGCTGAGAGACGTCTGCATATTTGATATATACACTCATCAACCATAACATGAGAACCACCCACCTAACACGGAGTAGGTCATATTTTGCCCACCACGATAGATCTAAGTATTTAAGGCATTCAGACTAGATCTCTGAGGTATCTGGCACCAAGATCTTAGCAGCAGATCTTTTATGTCCCATAAGTTCTGAAGTGGGGCCTTGATGGATCACATCAATTAGACTTATGTATCCATACTGACCACCAAAAAAACCCCACAAGACACGCCTGATGTTGTGCAGAAGCTCTGACCCAGTCACCTCGACCTGGCTTGTCAAAATGGCTCAGATCGTTATATTCGTCCATTTTTCCTGCTTTAACATCATCTTCAAGAACTGATCCACCCCTATATCCCACCCCTTTACGGGGTCCCGCTGTAGATGCAGACAATGTTTTTCCACTTCACATGTCAGTAGTGATAATGTTATGGCTGAATGGTGTAGAACATGCACCGTCATGAATGCTCAGCACTTTCACTGACAACACACACACACACATACACACACACACACACACAAAGAGGATGAAGAATACTTGTCTTCACCACAGGCTGTGGGAGTATAAATCAGGGCTTTGGATGGAAGAACGGTCTGATAAGAACTAATTAGGCCTTTGGGCTGCAGGTTAAAGATGTGGGTGTTATTAGAATATGAGCATAAATCAGCCAGCTGGGCCAATCAAACCCCCAAGTGTGGGAGAACACAGCGCTGGCCAAGGATCAGCGCTCTCTGCAGAGACACAGTGGAGAGCCAAGTGGATTAACTAACTGTACTACCACTGTACTCCAACACATGCTGGCCATCCTCTGCTGGACAGGACACAGATGTTGTTCCGTTGTATATTCTGTGAAAACCCAGAAGCACTTTAAAATAGATAATAATGTCAACAGGTAGTAACTATCCTACTGATACCTTTGAACGGGGGGGGGGTCTTAATTACTACTCCTAATATAAATATAGACTTTTGTGACAGACAACAAAGATTGATCAGTAGTTTTGTGTTTCTGTGCTCATTTCACAGAAACTGCTTTGATGTTTCCAGAAGATCACCCCAAGCCAAACACTCTAACTTTCACTGAGAGTCAATGTTAACATGCTATATTTCAGCTAATTCTTGGTCATTTCTACTGGTGCATTCATCATGAAATTTTGACACAATGTTAAGAACAGCTCCCAGATTGAAACTGTGACAAGACATCAGATTTTACAGTAAACACACACACACACAGGGTGCTGAAAGGGACAACTGTAAAGCAGCAGCCGTATCCAGGCTTTACTAAACCCACGCATGGACACAGCCCAGATACCTGAGTAGTGTGAACAGTGGTGCGAATGGGTGGACCCCCACTGCGGCTGAGTGTCTTACACAGCACTGCTGTCAACGGGCAAACCGCAAGAGGGTCCTGTTCAGCAGCACTCGCCACTAGCGGTCGTGCTCAGCATAACTCTGGATTACACGCCAATCGTTAAATCAGAGCCAGTAGTTCAGTGCACACAGCAGGAGCCCAGATTTAGCACTGCAGCACACTGTACCAGCCAGAGTCAACACACAACAAGCCCAGAGGAGAAGCAGCCATGCCAATGCATGCCGCACTATATTACACACCTTTCTGTGCAGCTGACACGGGGAACTGTTGGCTGGGCAAAACATTCAAAACACTGGAGCAGCATTTGTACAGTCAGGTGAAGCAGGTCACTGTACCTAACAGCAGGATATGTTCCTCCCTTTACCCCTAGTCTTTAGAAGGCCAAACAAAGTGCAAAGCCACAGCTCCTGTGGAGTTCAAAACACTGCTATCAGACGTCATCTAGACCCCTCACTCTAAGCCCCCCCAGGCTTGCTCTCGCTTCCCTCTCACACACACACACACACACACACACACACACACACACAGACGATGGGAGGTGGAGTGGGGTGGGGGACTTTGTTTACACACCATCATCAATCTGCACTCCCTCCAGGAAGGCCCTAGAGAGCGACCAGTGATAATTCTCTCACCAGCGCACCTTCAAAGCCCTCTTTGACACAAACCAGAAAACAAAAGGAATGTGAAGAGGCGGAGGGACACACAAACTTGAAACATCCAATTCAATTCTTTAGTTCCCTCTAGTGGACAAAGAGTGAAAGAGCTCTACCTATTACTACAAGTATATTGTTCATTATTATTCCTTTTCCATCCATATTTGTATTGTCTGTACTTGTCAAGTCCATTTGCAAAAACGGCCTCATCAGAGGACCAAAAAAATAAATAAAACTATGAAAGTCAGTAAACTTAGTATATGACATCATTTCCTGTGTGACTGTGGGGCAGTAGTAAATCTGATTGACTCCTAAAGCCCAATCCGCATTCCTGAAACATAGAGACGGGGTTATCAGGAATCTTTATTGAAGGTCAGCCAGACTTTCCTCTGAGCTAAGGCCTAAAGTTTGCCAGAAAAAAAAAAAAAGAAACATGGAAATGCCATAGTAGTTAGGCAATAGGTGCTAGATGTCCATTGGCAAGACCATGTGAAAGTAGTACTATGTCTGAGGATGCACTGAACTGTCTTTAGATGTAAAGGTCCCATATTGAGATTTATTGATACTCCAGTGTCTAGCAGCACCATCATTACAGAGGAGTGAAATATTTGTGTGTGCACATTTAAAACAGTATTAATGATAAAACAATCAAAAATAAAGGTTATGCCAATAAATGTAAACATTAATAAATACAATTTTCTAGTCCAGGAGCACCAGGAACTATGAAGTGGTACTCCAGGAACAGCATTAAGAACCTTGTATCAATGAAAGTGTGTTGAAAAAGTGTAATGTGAAATGATATTTTGGAAGAGTAACTGCTCTGACCTTACACTCCACGACACTCTGGTCCGACTCGCACGTCACATATATCTCATCCACAGCCCGCCGGAGGTTTTCAAACAGGAAGGCCCAGTAGCGTGCTCTCAGATCTACTTTCCGTGGTTGCCTGGCCTTAGTGGGGCTCTTCTCCGCTCCCTTCTCCAGCATAGACCCAGATAGAGCTTTACAGTCCAGCCCTGTGGTCTGTAACAAACAAGTACCCCAGTTCATTGCCTATTACTTCAACAAGGCTTGTTTTAAAGAAAAACCCTACAATCAAGATGATTTTTTTAAATTGATTGAATTATTCTGGACATACAAACCAGGCAACTGCTGGCATGTTTAACCCTAGAAATGCGGTCTTTGGTGCACTCTAGTGGCTGACACATGTACATGCCTGATGAAAGGAATCAAAGAATTCAGACCTGTTTCTTGTTCCTGTGCTGTCCAGAATTGATCCTTTGCGCTCTTGCATTGTTGTTGCCGTGAATCTTCGATTTACCTGTAAGTGAAATGAAAACAACATGCTGTTAAAAGCTGTAATAATATACGCAGTCTAGAAATACTGCACATACCTGTCTGTGCAATTGTTGAGAGCACACCAGTAAAGTCACGAATTTAAGTCAATGAGAAACCTGATGATGCTGACTACACAGAACATCACAATCAAAAAATCGAAACCAAAGATCAAAGGGTCAACAGAGACATTTAAGCACTTCAAAAACAATTCCCTTTATTTCAGATACAGGTGTTCAAACATGTACAGCTCCGGATGTTCACCTCTATATGTGTATAGAACACATGAGACTAAAAGTACACTTTAAAAAAGAAAAATGTAAAGGGTTGTTTAGCAAAGCAAATGGTTCACCTGGATGCGTAAATGGTAGAGTAAAATTTGCTCTACATACCACAGCACCAAAAAATGTTCCACTACATCCTTGTCAAAGAACCCTTCTTCTGAACAATACAGCAACCAACAATGCACATTTAATGTACACTGCTCTTGTTGTCTATAAAAACGTGCAACACATACACTGTGGAGCCGTTAAAGCAAATATATATTGCTTATATAAATTCTTTTCACCTCATGTTTTGCCCATTTAATAAAACAAGACACTTGGAGGCACAATGGTGCATGATCATAGGTACAATGTACATCTCCTTAATCCTCCATGACTGCTTAAAGCAGCATTAGGTGAAAATTGGCATTGCTTGCTCCTGGGCTCCCCTCCAATCAGAAAGAGGCATTGACACGGAGTCTCTACTTCTAAAGGAAATGCTTTTCACATGCACTGGGAGATACAGAACTGAAATGAAAGAAGCACGTGGGAACAGAATATTGCATACATATGACTGGTAATACAGCGTTACACAATTCCCAGGTTTGTTATGGAGAGTTACATGGTGCAGTTTCAGAGCAACAATGATAACAATGCTACTCTCTGTACTACAGGTAAGTTACTTTATCACCTCCTTACAATGACTTTGCTGATCTCTAATGCAGCCATCAAGATGTCCTCTTTATTAAAACTGCAAGACCAACAGCATTCTGTGTAATATGTAAGGTTGTCATTCTTGGTCGAGAACACTGATACTATTTACAAAGGTCAATTTTTTTTGTCACGCAAATAATCAACAATCAACTTCAGAGCAAACGCGACGTCATTACAAAAACAAACAGAAATGGATTCAAATGTTTCAAATGAGCCTCCAATGCCTCCAAGTATTAATTACACTCTTTATAATGAGATGTGAGATAAATGGTTTTGTGACACACGAGCTGTGGGGTATTTTCCCCATCTTAACAGAGTGTCATTCTTCCATTTTACAGAGACAAGCCCATCCGTATACAACGTATCCACCAGTAAAAGTGAGGAACTATTAACTGGCAAACATGAAAGGAAGGACGTCTGCTTTAAAAATAACGTTTTACAGCAACATAAGTTTTATTTTAAATGATCAGCCAGTTTTAGGATACGGACAAGATATGGTTCATCCACAAAAAAAAAAAAATCATCAAACATCAAGAAAAATGTACTGCATTCTGTTAGAGACGTGTGTAAAAATGGGCAGCAACTGGACAAAATGTTTGAAACATCTGAAACAGGTTGACCGCTGTGGTTCAACCCACTTAAAAGTCACCTTCATTCTGAAGGTAGGCTCATTGTTTTATGATGTGAAAAAATGAGCTCACATTAGCTAGTATGGGTGCAAAGGTACACAAACGTTTGGTCTTCCTCTTCTCCTTCTGCCTGGCAGCTCCATCTCCAACATTCTTTGTCCGATATATCCACTATTCCTCCTCAACACACGTCCAAACCATCTCAACTTGGCCTCTCTGGCTTTATCACCAAACTGCTCCACCTTCACTTTCCCTCTGATCTGCTCATTTCTAATCTTGTCCATCCTCGACACTCCCACCAAAGATCTCAGCATCTTCATCTCTGCCACCTCCAGCTCATCCTCCTGTCTTTTAGACAGAGCCACAGTCTCCAAACCAGACATCATAGCAGGTCTCACTACTGTCTTGTAAACCTCTTGCTACTATCGTTCTGTCACACATCAGCCCTGACACCTGTCTCCACCCACTCCATCCTGCCTGAACCCTCTTCTTCACCTCTTTTCTGCACTGTCCTTTGCTCTGGATGGTTGACCCAAGATATTTGAAGTCATCCAGCTTTACGACCTCTACTCCTTGCATCTTCACCTTTCCAGCTGCCTCCCTCTCATTCACACACACGTATCCCATCTTGTGTTAGCATTAAGTAGACTAATCCACCCTAATGTCAGTCAACGACGAGGAAGTCCTACCACTCCTACAGGTGTGTGCGGCAACTGAACACCTCTGTCAGTAATGGGTGCAGAATAAAGAAGACTTCATTCTAATCATTTAAATTAAATTATTACAGCTGCTTGTGGACAATAATACTCATAATAACAGTATTAATTGTATTTGCTTAATGTGCATTAGGCTCTCATTTATTATCCAACCTTTTAAGCAGGTTATTTTATAGTAAATCAGGTTATTTTTTGCCATCGTTGGTCCTTCACATTGCTGTAGCAATCAAACAGGTGGAGATGTGAGATTGTAAGATGTATTTGCTTACAATTTGAATATGCAAGTTAGACTTTAAGATGCTCTTTTAAGGCTTCAGTTAATCTAAGCACGTAATAAACTATGTGTATGTTCAGTTTTGTCTCAGGGGAGGGGGCAAGATGAGGAGAACCACAAGACCAGCCATATGCAATACTGGTGAAAATGTTTTAGAATACCCAACATGGGTTCTGAAACTTTAACTGGAAGTGTACATGTATAGTGGGGAAATAAATATTTGATAGACTGCCAATTTTGCTAGTTTTCCCACTTAGAAGAATGGAGAGGTCTGTAATTTTTAAACTCCAGAAAATCATATTGAAGATTTTAAATAAGTAATTTGCATTTCATTGCATGAAATAAGTATTTGATACTATAGAAAAACAGAGCTTAATATTTGGTACAGAAACCAGAGGTCAGAGGTTTCCTGTGGTTCTTGTCCAAGTTTGCTCAGACTGCAGCAGGGATTTTGGTCCACTCCTCCATACAGATTTCCTCCAGATCTTTCAGGTTTTGGGCCTGCCGCTGGGAAACGTTGAGTTTCAGCTCCCGCCAAAGATTTTCTGTTGGGTTCAGGTGGGAGACTGGCTAGGCCACTCCAGGACCTTAAAATGCTTCTTATGGAGCCACTCCATAGTTGCCCTGGCTGTGTGTTAGGGTCATTGTCATGCTGGATGACCCAGCCACGACCCAACTTCAATGCTCTTACTGGTGGAAGGAGGTTGTTGGCCAAAATCTCGTGATACATGGCCCCAACCATCCTCCCTTCAATACGGTGCAGTCGTCCTTTCCTCTTTGCAGAAAAGCACCTCCAAAGTATGAGGTTTCTACCCCCATGCTTCACAGATGGGTCAGTGTTTTGGGGTTGAACTCATCCTTCTTCCTTCAAACTTCTTTCAAACTTCAAATCTTGCATGGAGCTCTAAACCGAGGACGATTGATAGTCAGCTTATGTTTCTTCCCTTTTCTAATAACTTTACCAACAGTTGTTGCCTTCTCACCAAGCTGTTTGCCTATTGTCCCATTTGCAATTTGTCCCGTGACCCTATTCAGGAATAGGAGGGAGGGATGGATGGAGGGATGGAGGGATGGATGGATGTTTACACTATTCAGGTCTTTAACTTTGGGATTGACTCAAATGTAGACCATCAATTCCAAAACATATTTTGTCAACACATCCTTACTACATTAATACTAAATTTATACCTTCATTTGCACATTTAAATCTAGGTATATACAGTGACTTGAATTTTTCCATATTTTGTCACATTACAACCACAAGTATATTTCAACCAATTCCAAAAAATGCAACCAATTGCATTCAGAAGTTGCCTGATGACTGCTAATGACTAAAAAGGGTCCACCTGTGCGTAATCTAATCTCAGTACAAATACAGCTGCTATGTGACGGCCTCAGGGGTTGGTTAAGAGAATACTGGGGAGTAAACAGCATCATGCAGTCCAAAGAACACACCAGACAGGTCAGGAATAAGTTTGTGGAGAAGTTTAAAGCAGGCTTAGGCTATAAAAAGATTTCCCAAGCTTTGAACATCTCACGGAGCACTGTTCAATCCATTATCTGGAAATGGAAAGATTATTGCACAACTGTAAACCTACCAAGACAAGGCCGTCCACCTAAACTTACAGGCCGAACAAGGAGAGCACTGATCAGGTGGGGGAATCTGTCCACAGGACAACTATTAGTTGTGCACTGCACAAATGTGGTCTTCATGGAAGAGTGGCAAGAAGAAAGCCATTGTTAAAAGAAAACCATATAAAGTCCCGTTTGCAGTTTGCCAGAAGCCATGTTGGAGACACAGCAAACGTGGAATAAGATGCTTTGGTCAGATGAGACCAAAATTGAACTTTTTGGCCAAAATGCAAAACGCTATGTGTGGCGGAATAAACACTGCACATCACTCTGAACACACCATCCCCACTCACAAATATGGTGGTGGCAGCATCATGTTCTGGGGCTGCTTCTCTTCAGCAGGGACAGGGAAGTTGGTCAGAGTTGATGGGAAGATGGATGGAGCCAAATACAGGGCAATCTTGGAAGAAAACCTGTTGGGAGTCTGCAAAAGACTTGAGACTGGGGCGGAGGTTCACCTTCCAGCAGGACAACGACCCTAAACATAAAGCCAGGGCTACAATGGAATGGTTTAAACCAAAACGTATTCATGTGTTTGAATGGCCCAGTGAAAGTCCAGACCTAAACCCAATTGAGAATTTGTAGCAAGATCTGAAAACTAATCTGACTGAGCTTGAGCTACTTTGCAAAGAAGAATGGGCAAAAATTTCAGACACTAGTTGTGCAAAGCTGGTGGAGACACAACCTAAAAGACTTGCAGCAAAAGGTGGTTCCACAAAGTATTGACTCGACTGACTGAATACTTTTGCCCACTGCACTTTTCAGTGTTTTATTTGTAGAAAATGTTTTGAACCATGTATAACACCACTTTGTTTTGGTCTTTCACATTAAATTAAATTCCTATGAAATATATTTGTTTGTGGTTGTAATGTGACAAAATGTGGAAAAATTCAATACTTTTGCAAGCCACTGTAGACCCTCCCAGTTTGAAAGGCTGACAATCCTCAATGCAAGGGAGAACACTTTAAATTAAGCTGTGACGAGACAAAACGTGTGAAAAATTGGAAACAGGTTGACAAGCATGTACACCACCACACTTAAAAATCTATTTTGTGAGCAGGCTTATTTTTTCATGACGTGAAAACAGACCATACTAACCAGGAGTGGTGCAGTAGTACACCAAAGTTTGGTTTGCACCACCATTTGGATTAACGTTTGGCAAAACAAAGCAAAGCAATACCAACCCAAAGCACAAAATCAAAAGACTAAGCCGGATTTCTTTTCATTTCACTGGGACAGAGTCACAGACTGTTCCACCGAGTGCTGTGTCGCCCCCCCGAGGTAGTTACTACAGCATGCAGTGTGCAGTTAATGTAGCAGTTCACTGTGTTTCCACACACACGCGCAACCATCCTTGACCAATCACGATTTAATGATTTGAAATAAGAAGCCGGAATTCAAGTGAAATACTGGTTTGTTTTCAGCCGTTTCAGATTCTAAAAGGTGAAGACAGCGCAAGATAAAAATAAAGAGAGATGAATCACAAGCTGTGACCCAAATGGCGCCCTATTTGCTTTTCAGCGTACTACTGAGCAGAATCGAAATGTGCAATTTGAATGATTTTGAGAGTGCTACAGTCTCCCATAATGAAGAGCGTAGCTCAATGCATGAGCTGAACGTGCACCAAAATGATTTTCTATTCTCTTCTTACAAAGCAACAGATGAATGGAGTGATATTTGCAAACAACTGCACACCTCCAATTTCCACACGTAGCTGTTAAGAACAGGCTTAATATGCATTTCTAGCACTAATTAGGCAACAAAATATTCTCTCCCTCTATGGTTCTATACTAATTCAGGAGCAGGGACTCGGTTCAGTCAGAGCCTCTCTACACACAGCAGTGAGAGGGAGAGAGAGAGGAGAGAGAAAGAGGAGCGTTAGGGGAGGACACACAAGACTACAGTTGCCATAGCGAGACCCCCTAAATCACAACTACAGTTGCAACAGAACCTTGGAAATACAACGCCTTGTGCAGTTAGCATATTTACACTGTAAGAGTGCGCAGCATATTCTCCATGTAACTGTGTTCACCAAACCATGACCACCATACTGTGGTGGTTCACTTTTCTGTTTATAGAAATAGTGACATTACAAATGATAAACCTAAACACTTTACTTAGATGGTTGGAACTGAGCTGCAAGTCATGAAGAGGAGACTGCAGCACCACCACAAAACAGAAACTATAAAATTGTGGTTTCAGTCAAAGACTCCTTTCCAGCCAATTCAACCCTGACAGAGAGAATTCTCTCTTAAAGGCTAGGTCACTTCAGGATCAAGAATTGTGGACAAACTCATCTTTCCTGGACACATGTATATTGGCATGAAGCTTAACGAAAGAAATTGCACCAACTAACACAAAGTGGTTTATATGAAAGCATGAAAAAATGCTAACCCCACCCTAAATATTTGCTGTTGCTGAATCTCCAGAACCCCAAACCATGTTATTCAGGAGAGCCCAACTTACAAGTAGCTGAACAAGTTTCTATCTGCTAGATCACTCCAAAATGACTGTCCCACAGCATTCTCAATAAACAAGGAGGGACTGAATTTGGGGCCAAATGCCATAGTGTATGCGGTGTACCAGCGGTGGCAAACATCCTCACCAGAACTGTACCCACAATGTGTTTCATGATTATTCAACGGATTGCTTCTCTAGACGTCTATTCAGGTCCTTCATAGTCAATTTCTTTAAGACCACTCTGGAGATCATTAACATATGCAGCAAAATGGCACAACACAAGAGGCTTTTGCTCACTTTCTTCTTTCTGATGAGCTTCTTTTGGAGACTGGGATTTTTGCCACTGCTGATAATCCCATACGACCATACCATTCAACAGACCTGCAAATTCAGCCAATTCCTTCACACTATAGCAGGCCCTTTAGGCCAATCATAAACATCTCCTTTGAAAACCATTATTCACACATCAAATGACAGTCACTACAATGTCCCTCCTCTTGTCAATCCACGATTCTTGTTGCTCACCCCCCAGGTAATAACAGCTCAATCACCTTTGTGCTAGAGATGTCATGAGAACAGATCCCCCACAGCACAAGAGGGCAACCTAATAAGCCTTGTCTACACGAGTACATGCAAAGGAAAGAAGAATCCCACAACAGCAACAACAGCACGAGGAATGATGTTGGCAAAAGTTTAAGTAACAGGTCGGCTTTGTGGGGAAAAAAGGCTCAGTGTGACAGCCAGGAGAAAGCCTGTTTGAGAATACTTTAAACGAAAGGAGGAAACACAACAAATCTAGTTAAGCACCTCAAAAGACAGACATCTACAGCTGGACAGAGTTCAAGGTGAGCAAGTTGTCAAAGTGTTTGTAACCTGAAATGTTACGGTCGCTGTTTGTTAAAATAAAATCTATATATTTCACTTAAGGATGTGAATTTATGAATTAAAGTAATATATTTCTTCATCTTAATGCAGAAAGTTAAAGCAGCACCACCTTATTGTATTAGGGAGGCAATCCGAAGCCAATACGGTGTCCCAGTTCTTTTCCAAATGATCCGAGTGTGTTATGGCTATTCCAAAATCTACAGGGATATTTTCCTCTGCAGACAAAAGGCTACATTCCGTTGTGGAAAACATAGGGTTTAGGAACACATGAAATCCCAACACAGATCTACCCCCAGAGCAACAGTAAGTTAAATCACACCGCTCACTACAATTCAAAAATATCCGGAATAATGTAAAACGTAACAACCATCATAATAATGTACATTTAAAATGTTTACCTTGTTTTTTACAGTTCAGTCTGGTAGCCAATTAATTAAACACTAAACATCTTGTTGGTTTCATTTAAGGCAATGTTCAAAACGAAGCTTCATGCATACTGTTTTCTTGATTCTTGAAGTATTGATACATGGAAAGCAAAGTTAATTTCCTCATGCTTTTATGCTGACGTGAAAAACAATTCCATCCATGACCATGTGTGTGTCACCATTCCTACCATTAGTGTTGATTGTGAGTAGTGGAATCGTAAAATTGTAGTGGTATTGGTACCAACTTGTACATTTCTGATATTGTGACATCCCTACATTGTGCAACATCATATGTTCATATGCAGCAGTCTGTTGCTGCTACCACTTTAAACACATAAGGTAATGTCTTGTCTCGGGAGATTATAACAGAGGGCGAAGAAGAAAATCCAACGTGGAAAATTTTGCTCTGCACCCACATCTGGTAGGAAATAAGCATCTCTTATTTCTTAACTGCCAGCACAAAAGTAAATGAGCAAAGTTTAGTTTTGCATTGGACTATTGTGAACACTGAAGTAACTAAAGAAAGTGTGAAGTCTATTTAATGGAATTAAGAGAAGAAGGGACTTCAAATCTAGGGCAACCTGTACAAGTACTATGGCCCTAGAGAATTGAAAAGGCCTGGGAACAAGGACAGTCTTGTAACAGCAGGTAACAGAAACGTGACACTGTGAGCAGTGCAGTGTAGGGACACTCACGTTAGCTGTAGTAATGAACAGTGTGCAATAGGGATGTCTTTAGTATTTAATGGTCAATCCCAATACCACTAAAACTCTACAACTCTCGATTTTTGTATTAGCATAAAAAACACGAGTAAATTAACTTTGCTTTCCAAACAATATGCTTTAAGCTTTGCTTTGAACATGGGTCTTAATAGAAACCAACTTGATCTGTATTGTTTGCTTATTTTTCATTTAAATGTACATTATGATGGTGGTGATTATGTTTCACCACACTGTAGTTTCCACTCTGCAACTAGTGAGCAGTGAGAGTTCACTTACTGTTCTTTCGGGGTGCATCTCTGCGATTATGGGAACAGGAGATGCTTTGAATTATCTGTTGATTATTTAGTGCCTGTGTGGGGAAGTCATAGCACTATTCCTAAAACCTACGTTTTCCACAATGGAATGTAGCCTCATGTCTGTGGTGGAAAATATCCCTGTAGATTTTGGAATAACCAGAGCCCACTTGATCCTTCAGCGGCTAAAACGCCAGGACGTTTAGCTTCCGATTGCCTCCCTAATACAATAAGGTGACGCCGCTTTAATACGGTCAGCATATTGCCGTGTTCACCCATCTTCCTTGTACCACAGCACCTACATACAGATAAGCTTTTGTCTACAAACCTTCACCATCAGGGTTTGAGACAAGAAATGTAGCGGCTTAGGAACCACTTCCCTGTTGCAGCAACTGTTGTTAACAGCATGTCGTTTTCAAGCCACACAGCAGCTGTGCATTTGTTATATTTCCCACATTAAGAATGAAAGAAACATTACTTCAGATGTATAAATTTGCACCCTTATGTGAAATATATAGGTTTTATTTTAACAAACAACTACTAACATTTCAGGTTATGAACACTGACAAAACTCGCTCACCTTGAACTCTTCGCTCTGGATGTGTGTCTTCTTTCCTCCTTTGGTGAAAAATATTCTCAAACACCGTTTGCATGTTGGCTTTATGCAGTCAATAATCTGACCCTGGCTGTCGGGCTCAAACCCTTTTTTTTCCTCAATAAGTCACAGTGGACATGTTGCCTCTTTTGTCTGTTACGTCAGGCTTCATCCCTTTGCATCTACTAGTGCAGGCTAGGCTTATTATGCTGTCTTCTTGTGGTGTGTGAGATATGTGTACCATTAGTATCACAGGAAGTAAGAGCCGTAGTGTGTTCAAAATTTTGGTATAGACTTTGAACCGAAGTATCGGATCTTGCGACATCTGTAGAGTGTAGTGACGTGAACAGCCAACAGATTATTCAGCGAGTATTTGTGCGCACCTTGAATATGTGTGTGTATGTGTTTGCCTTCTTCCTCCTTGTTCTCCAGAGGTACACTCCACGCAATGAGGTTGCGAGCAGCACGTCCTTCCTCTGCTACTATCTTCCTCACCTTATCATGACTGTTGGAGCGCTGGAAGGAGGCCTGTCCAAAAAACAAAAAACAAGTTAAATAAATATATATATTAGTACTATGAAGATATGCAAATACCATACAGTCGGTCAATAAAAAAAAAATAAAAAAATAGTTGCACCCAGAAGGAAGAAGTGTCAGATCGCCAATGCTATTGGGAAAATCTAAAGAAACTTAGACTCATATTGTCAATATTATTTATTTATACATTTTATTGCAAATTCAATGCCAACTCCCAATTATCCATCCCCGTTAGGACACTCCCCCATCACACGAGATGCTCCTGATACCAACAGCGTGAAAACAAGCATGTGTCCTCCAATACATGTGAAGCCAGCCAACCACTTCTTTTCTAACTGCCACCACTGCATCATTGCTGGGCAGCCAACGCACACAGGGGAAAATGCTGGGTCCAACAGTAATCATGAGATATCGGAATGCCATTTTTCAATACACCAACAATACCCCAAGAGGGCAGTGTATAATCCACACCTACACTTCCATAACAGGTCCTATTAACAGAGTGGTCCAACAAGTGGACTTTTCCCAGCTTCTAGTGCGCATGACCCGAATAATTAACCCAAAGTACTTACTGAGTTGAAGAGTCTGTTGAAACAGGGTAAATCACAGAAGGTGTGCAGGACAGCAGGTTGTAATGATACAACAATATAATTAAAAACACAAGAATACTAATACCGGTATAACAACAGACCAGCATCTGATTCAACTTCACCCACTGCTAATTTATCAGGCGTGTTGGAGAAGGGAAACTCTAACCCACAGATCTCCACCCTTGTGGTACACGATTCATTGCCCACCATTACACAGACTGGGACAGTATTTTTGCCCAAAGAAGCAAAACAACAGGAGCACATGACCATCGCCAGTAAAAAGACACGGCAAGTACTGTATCTGGATTTAATATAGCCCAGTAATATTAAAACTATTTATGTCCTGATATGTCCTGTGTCCAGTAGTGCTTCTTTGTTTGGTTGTTGTTTATTTAATATGCCATTGTACACTCCTCACCTAAAGTATCAGAACAGTGAGGCCAATCTCTTGATTTTTGTTGTAGACTGAAAACATTTGGGTTTGACATTAAAAGATGAATGTGGGGCAAAATAACAACATTTCAGCTTTTATTTCCAGGTATTTACATCTAGATCTGATACGCAGTTCAGAAGATAGCAGTTTTGTCTGAACCCACCCTTTTTTTCTTGTGAGCAAAACAGGAACAGAAACTTAAAATAGATTAAAGTGAATAAGATTTAATTTTTAGTTGCAAGTACAAGTACTTTGCTTGCAAAAACTGTATCAAGCCTGTGACCAATTGACATCATTAAACTTTTGCATTATTCTTCTGTGATGCTTTTCCAGGCTTTCACTGCAGACTCTCAGTTGGAGTTTGTTTTGCGGGTTACTCCCAAACGCAGCTCTAAAGGGTTTAGTTGACTAAGCCAGTCTAAAACCTTCCACTTCTCACCCCTGATTGACTCTTTTGTAGTTTTGCCAGCGTGTTTTGGGTCATTATCTTGCTGCATGATGAAGGATCTACCAAACAGATACTTTATATTCACAGACAAAGTGATTCTGTAGATATCTTCCTATTTTTCAGGTGAAGTCTCTGGATTTTGGTTCACAAAGCCTTCTGCTAACAGTAGACTGCGATACCTTCACTCCTGCCCTCTGGAGGTGGTTGCTGAGGTCACCAACACTGGTTTCAGGGTCTTTCTTTACAGGACCTACAATGTTTCTGTCATCGACTACTCTTGTTTGCCTTGGTCTCCCTGCTCAACATCTGTTAGTCCACCAGTGAGGACTTTCTTCTTCAGGACATTCTGAATGGTTGCACTGGTTATGGCCAATTTTTGTGCTCTGATTGATTTTTCCATCTTCTCTCAGCTTCACAATTGCTTGTTTTTCACCCACAGACAGTGCTCTGCTTCTCATGTTGGTTACTCCTATAACTATAAATAAACAGTCTGAACAGAAACAGCCCAATTAGGAAACTGACCATATCAATGTAACACACCTGGGCAACAAAACGCATCTGTCAGTCACATATTCCAATTCCGCTCACATGATAAATGGATGGATTCAGACAAAAGGTACTATTTTCTGAACTGTTTATCAGATACAGTTGAATATACCTGGAAATAAAGTCTGACATTGTGCTCTTTTGTCTCATATTCATATTTTATAATCAATCTACATCAAAAATAAAGGGATTGGCCCAACTGTTCCAGTACTTTTGGAGGTTTGCAAGTTGATCTCTAGGTGAACACAGGTCAAGGAGCTGCTTTTTAATTTTTTACTTTTTATTTGTAATGTACAGTATGTTTATGTATTGACACACACACACACACACACACACACACACACACACACACACACACACACACACACACACACTGTCCACTCACTGTCCACTCTAGACACTCCTACCTAGTTGGTGTCTCTTGTATATGCAAAGGTTAAGAGACAGAAGCTCATCTGATTCTGCACAGTTAATGTTTGTCAGTCCCTAGCCTTTCATCAGTGCTCACGGGACAATCACCTCAGGACTAAACTTGTCCAGACACTCTTGAATGTAAATGGGTTTATTGCTGTTCCATTCAGTTGAAGAGTGTGCCAGGAGACCAGTAACACTACAGCACAAAATAGTTCTACACGAATAAACAACAGAGCAAAAAATCTTACAAACTCAAATGCCTTGGTTGCTAGTTTTTAAGTAACAGCATAGACTAAAATAATTGGCCAACATTCAAAAAGGAGAACATATCAAGGTCAAATAATTTGCTACAATAGAACATTAGCATGAAATCTACTAACGGACAATGCTTGAATATATAACTGCAGGCAGGATGGAAGGAGATGACTATTCTAAATGCACGCAAGTCTTACATGCCCTTCACAACATGCACACCTAGTGGCCAAGAATACTACGGAGGGTACACCACCATGTGGCAAAGAGTGACAGCAACCCAAGCATGAACAAGCAGAAACACTGAGGGGTTTAAACACTCCAGCAGAAATGCTGCATTCTGATCTGTTACTGCAGTGTTGAGAATGACCCATCACCCACATAATACCTGCTGTGGTGGTGAAGACCAGGGTGAAAGGAAGAGAAAAGTATGCAGAGGAACAGATGGACTATAGTCTGTAATTAGAGAACAAAGTGCAAAGAGGACAAATTGTTGGTGCACGTCTTGCTGGCGCATCTGTGACCAAGACAGCAAGTCTTTGAGATGTATCAAGAGCCACGGTATCCAGGGTAATGTCAGCACCACCAAGAAGGACCAACCACATCCAACAGGATTAACTGTGGACACAAGAGGAAGCTGTCTGAAAGGGATGTTGGGGTGCTAACCTGGATTGTGTCCAAAAAATGTCATTCCCAAGACGAATTGACGCTGTATTGGCTGCAAAAGGAGGCCCTAGTACACCATACTAATCAATTATTGTGGTCTAAAACCAGGTGTTTCAGTTTCATTGTCCAACCCCTGTAGCTGATCAAAACCATGTGTCCAGAAAGAAAGCTTACAATATATGCAGTTTCTATGCCTCTAAAATGGTTCTTTCAGAACAACATACAGAACCCATTAAGCTGCAACAGTTAAAAGTTTGAAATCATACTGAAAGAACAAAATCTAAATTTTCGTACATCAATACTAGAACAATGGATTATAGTCTACTATGACAGACAGACAAGAGGAAGCAGGATAATGCAACCTCTAGTTGAGGCACACTCAGGTCATTTAGCACTCCTTTAACTGAACTGCACCCCACCTTGGGAATGACCCTGGGCTTTTTTAGGAAAGCCCTCTGTTGGAGACTTTACACACCCTCCAGAATGAAAATGTTCCACAGAGCTTTCTGTCATAACTACTCTGAAGAGCAGAGGTCATTGAACTGTGTTCTGCTCAAACTATTGTTCGTTTCAAGCAGCATGTGTGGGTGGGTGAGTGAGTGAGCAAGCTGTACACAGGCCAGGGGAGACACCAGAGTGTTTTCCATTTCACAATTACACCCACTAACAGAAGCACTGCAGTCCTCACAGCAAGAACTGACAGGGACGTCTCATGCTCAGCACTCCTGATAGGACATTGTAGCACTTTGAAAAATCTAAATGTCTAATTAGGCAGTGCTTTTCCCCAGCAAATGTTATACAATAGAGGCTGTGTGTGTGCGCGCGCTCCCCAGTGGGCCAATCAATCATCTAGTTTGCACACTTTCTCTGTTTTAACACCTAGTGTGACACTGGAAAGATCATGCAAGTTGAACAAGTGCCAGCTCTTGCTCTCGGTCACCATCTTTCTTTCACTCTCTTGCCTAATGTCATCTCTCAGCATGGGTCAGGAACACATGAACAAATGCCAAAAGCCAATCCATTTTGCTCTCCATAAGCACGGAGACCCATTTTGATATGCAAATTAATTGGAGCTGCTGTTTTCAGCCTTCTGAAAGCCTTTTTGTTAATGCTTTCCTCCAAGAGCAATGCCTTCAAAGCAAAGTAGCGTTTAAGGCTCATTTAAATAATGTAAGTGCCATTTCCATTTTAGAACTTGACACTAATGCAATACATTACGAAGACTTATGGTGACCCAAAGACTTTAAACTTCAAGTACATTCTGGCTCTTCTATATAGTCAGGTCAGTCGGTGACAACTGGAATTTTGCACAATGAAACAAAAACTAGATGATTATGAACCCAAATTAACAAATAATGCTCCAGACGTGGACAGGCTCATAGAGGTTTATCAGTCTAATCTTTTCTTTAGGTTGACCAGTGTTTTGCATCTTGCAGTAGCAAACAAGAAGGCTAAAACTTAACATAGATGATCTGAAAGGATGTAAGCAGAATAATTTATCATAATTCTAATGGTTAAAAAAGGATTCAAACCCAAGTCCATATGATTGTTTGGCAAACTGCACGTGTGTGCAGAGAGGATAAGGTTATAAGGTTTGATAAGTTTTGCAATTTTGCCTCAGAACATCATGTCAGAAGATCTGAATTGATAATGAATCCTGCAGACTTTCAGCTTTAATTAAAATGCTATAACAAATGAGGCATTAACTGATTAGGAATTACAGCTGGACAAACTAGAATTTATTAAAAAAAAGAAGACATTTTTAATACTTGAGTGCAGGCCTCATCAAAGCAACTTATCATAGTGGCTTTTTGTTTGCATATCTTCCCGATTGTAGTAAAAATCTTCAGTTAAAACTAGATGATCGACTCTGCCATTTAATAAAACAGACTTCACTCTGCCTTAATGAAGGTTGTTTTGTGTTCGTACATTGACAGGTAGCATCAGACAAGGCAGTAGAGTTAAGTCATACTGTCAATAAACACTAGTGACCCAGTTCCATTGGCAGCCATACATGCTCATGACGTAACGGTGCCTCCACCATGTTACATAGTTGATGTGGTTGGCATTCACATAAACTCAATTTAATCCTGGTTTTCTCTGTCCAAAAATATTGTTCCAGAACTAGACAGGCTTATACAAATTCCTATCACTGCACGTTTCTGTCCTTGAGCATTTCCAGTACAAATATGCATTACAGTATAAATATGCAATATTTTTGTGAAATGATTTTGATTAAAGCTAAAACTCAGCACTTCACATTTTAATTGCTTTATTTCATATCTAGGTGATAAACAAACTGCATCACCACCCAAACAACTGTAGAGGACAATAGGCACAATGCAGGATGAAGTGCGATTAAACTATTGTATTCTCCTTGGTGGTGTAACTACTAATCACACCACAGCTCACCTGCACTGTCGTTTTCACTGCCCTAGTGGGGAGCAGAACCTTGGACCACAACATTGCCTTACTCAAGCAGCTGGCAATCAGCAGACAATCATGGAAACTAGATGATTATAAACACTAAACTGATCTCCTGTTCTTTAGTGTTACCAGCGTTTTGCATCTTGAAGTAGCAATCAAGCAGACGTGAAGCTGAACATAAATGGTGTGAAACGAGGTAAAGCTGAATGGTTGATCTTAACACACAGAGTGATGGATAAAAAAAGGATTAAAACCCTATGTTTATGTGATGCAAACTGCATGTGTGCAGAGAGACTTTTTGGTAAGGTTCGTTAGCTTTCACACATGCATAAACAGCACACAGTCCTGGCCTGCTACAATCTGATGTCCCTAGGCTTAATATACACAACTGACCTACTTTAGAGCAGCAAGGCAGCATCTTCAGCTCAAGCTCCATTCTCTCCTCTCACTATTACTCACTGTGCTCTGCGAGGAGAAGGACAAAAGACTCAGAGAAGCAGTTTGATGCACATTCCGTATAAAGTATACTGAGTATAAAAATGCAGACAAGGTAGATGATCCTTGTTGCCTGGCTGCGGGCAATCGGCAGAGGTCAGATGGCAGCTGACCACTGAAGGAAAGTGCACATATTGGGACTTGTAGGACTCTTCAGCCATTTCATTGGCTCCAAAACAAAAACGGACTGATTCCATGCTACAGCGGCTCTATCTGAATAGCCTGCAGCATGTCAGGCAAACACACAGGATGGGATTATGAAGAGAGGCTCCCCCTTCATCCACTTAATCACCTGCAGGCCCCTGCCACCTGGCTAGCAACGGACACCTCTGCAAGGCACTGACCACAGCAATATGACCATGGGTCATATATAATCACAGATTGTTTATCTAGTCCCTGTAGACAGGAATTACTAATAAAAGATGAACTTATTGGTACTGTGCCAAGGTCAGGCATGGACTAGAGGGGTAGAAAACCCCCCTGGCATTGAGCTGTGGAGCAGTGAAATGATGGAGCTTCATCCATTAGGATAAGATGGGGTGGTGATCGTCAAACATCCTGACCTTACTGATGTTCTTGTTACTGAATGCAATCAAAGCCTCACAGCAATGCTCCAGCAGAGGCACTTACCCCAACAAATTAGGATGAACTCTCTTTAATATCATTCATTTCAGATGAAACAATGAATGAGCAGGTGTCCCGATACTTTTGTCCATGGAGTGCAGAACACACATTAATAACTGAACTGTATTACATGGTACTATACCGAACACACAAGCACAAATAATAATTAGCTGAATTGCATCAGGTGTGTTAGATACAATGCCAAGATCTGTAGTGTACTCCAGGACCTACTCCAGGACCTACTCCAGGACCTACTCCAGGACCTACTCCAGGACCTACTCCCAGGATGAGGGTTGGGAACCTTATGGAGGTCAAGGGCCAAACTACCAGCTCCTATTCACATGCACAAGAGAGAGCAGTCAGCTCAGTGGACAGAGAGCCAGCAGAGATAGGGTTTCAGGTCTATAAGCAGGTCTCAGCAAAGAGGCATGCAGACATGGACAAGAGCAAGAGAGAGAGAGCGCGAGAGAAGCAGACAGAGTGAGAGAGCATGTAAGTGGGGAGATTAGAAGGTACGTACAGAGTAGAAGTAGAGTCTGTAAGCAGGTTCTTCGTCCTTATCCGGCCCTGACATACTTCTGCCACACGCTTCAAGCAACCTGTTTCCCTCTAGCCGGCATCATAGCCACTGCATGCACAGGG
Source organism: Acestrorhynchus altus (assembly GCA_034509495.1). Lineage (NCBI taxonomy): Eukaryota > Metazoa > Chordata > Actinopteri > Characiformes > Acestrorhynchidae > Acestrorhynchus > Acestrorhynchus altus. The sequence goes on along the minus strand of CM067501.1, from coordinate 25,119,210 downwards.
AGGCATCGTCATCTGACAGCTCGACTCAAAATAGCCACAGAGAATGAGCACCTCCGAGCTCCGGCAACTTGGCCAGCCGTGTCAACTTCTCTACCAATCAGGAGATGCGAGGGTGCTGCTTAGCAGGTCGGTGGATGGACAGGCAAGACTGCTTACCCTGCCTGCTCCAGAGCTAATCACAGTTGAGCTTCTAAACACTTTGTTCCACTCTGCTGAACTCACACTAGCCCTCTCTAGACCTCTAGATTGCTGCAGTGTCCGCTGATGCTTTCTCTTGCACGCTCTCCCTCAGTCTCCTCATAAAGCAGCAAACAACACACAGCCCTCGCTCTCTGCTTCTGTGTGATCTCTCTTTGCGTGCAGTCATGTGTACATGACAGGACAGCCCACTCAGCCACCCCCTGGCTGCTGCTGCTACTGGAGGCTGCAGCCTGTGCTTGTCAGTGAGTCTGCAACACACACACAGACACACACACACACAGCCTCCGCATCTGATTGGACTCAGCAGTGCAGCGCGTGACTCATGCTCAAACCCTTGGATGTAAACACAGCCATGCTGACGAAATGAGAGCGACAGAGGCAGAGAGAGATGCACATATATTTGTATTTATAACATGCAGCCTGCAATTACATCTCAAAAGTTTGAAAAAAAAAAAAAAAAAAAACAAAAAAAAAAAAAAAACAAAAAAAAAAAACAGTCCTGTTTCATTACATGTAAAGTGAAATCATTCACGATTTTCAGTTTTAATTTGATCAGTATGGCTCATAGCTCATGAAAATGCAAAATTCAGAAGCTCAAATTATTAGAACACTTAATTACAAGTTTAAGTAAATTACTATTCAAACTGGACCACCATCGATGCCCTCCCTAGAGACTAAAACAAAAAGTGCTGTGACGAAGCACATTAGTGGAAAGTCGCCAGGAAGGGAAAGTGTGGTGGGAAAAGATGCACAAGCAACAGGGACAACCACAGCTTTGAGATGATTGTCAAGAAAAGTCCAGAGAGCTGATCTGGAATTCCTAACCACTCACTTCTGAACAGTGTTGGAAATAAACAATTTCCTCCACCTGCCACTATGTTTACCAGCCACCATTCTGCAATCCTAGTTTCACGTTTTCTTGGTTAAAAAATTAACAATGCAATACAAATTTCCAGGTAAATGTAGACATTGCAACTGCTATTTTTTACCACAATCATTGAAGTCAGTGTGTTTCATCTCTACAATTTAACAGCAAATCACTCCGAATGACCACTGTTTATCAACTATTAAGCAGAAATTTGGGGAAACAATAAAGGAAAAAGTTTTGAAAATCAAGCACATCAGTGTCTGCAAACAGCCATTCTTGGCTCATTTTCCAACACTAACCCTAAACAAGCACAGTCCCACCAGATTCCTTATTTAGTACGGTTTCACAAATGGGATTAGAAGGTTCAGCTTCATATAACCTGCTTCCCCAGGCAAAGAGCGTGTTTCTACAGCACTGCTGAAACACAGCAACACCTGCGTTAATCAACATTAGTTTACCCATTATCTGAGTTGCACACTTTAAACACAGTACTTAACATTCACTACAGTGCACTAAAACAGCACTCTAAACTGGGGGTGAGCGGATCGATCTGAATATAGAGATTATTGATGCTAACATTAGCATTGGTATTGGAACAATGCTAGCACCAGGGGGTCTATACTTTAATGTCCATTTTCTCCTCTACATTCTGTGATCTCCATTCAGGTCTTGTAGGCACATGTTGCTTCTCCTGCCCATCTTCCCCCACTACATATAAAACAACAAGACAAAAAGACAAAACCCTTCAGAAAGACCAAAGACCCCCAGCTCAGAAACAAAGCCCTTTCAGAGAGACACAGCGTATCCAGGTAGCTCATACAGTGTTTAAAGTAACATTATTTCTAGGGGTACAAGTACAGGGGTTGGACAATGAAACTGAAACACCTGTCATTTTGGTGTGGGGGCTTCATGGCTAAATTGGAGCAGCCTGGTGGTCAATCTTCATTAACTGCACATTGAACCAGTAAGAGCAGAGTGTGAAGGTTCAATTAGCAGGTAAAAACACAGTTTTGCTCAAAATACAGCAATGCACACAATATTATGGGGGACAAAAGAGGACAAATTGTTGGTGCATGTCTTGCCGGCACATCTGTGACCAAGACAGCAAGTCTTTGTGATGTATCAAGAGCCACGTTATCCAGGGTAATGTCAGCACCACCAAGAAGGACCAACCACATCCAACAGGATTAACTGTGGACGCAAGAGGAAGCTGTCTGAAAGGGATGTTGGGGTGCTAACCCGGCTTGTATCAAAAAAATGTCGTTCACAAGACGAATTGACGCTGTATTGGCTGCAAAAGGGGGCCCTAGTACACCATACTAATCAATTATTGTGGTCTAAAACCAGGTGTTTCAGGTGCATTGTCCAAACCCTGTAGTTGACTAACAATGACTCCATTGTTAGTGATGTGGCTGAATATACTAACCCCTGTGTTGACTGTTTTGTAAAGAAACATTGTGGAGCGGCGAACGCAGCTTAATTGTCAGCAGAAGGTTAGCATTTTCTTCATTTGCAACAGCTATAGTTTAATAATTGTTTCTCCTTAGGTACTTTATAAATGTTCTGGCTCATTTGTTTACAGATGCGCCAATTATTCATCTAGCAACTGGTTGAAATGCTAAACATTTCCATCTGGATCACATCCTTTTATTTGTGAAATCAGGAGACAGCAATAACTGCAAGCTATTATGAGATTAGACTCTTTGCTTACTTTATGAAAACAACAATACAAACATACTTTATTAGCAACAAAAATAATAATAATAATAATAATAATAATAATAATAATAATAACAGCTGTGCAATATATAAAGCTTTTAAGAATGATCAATATATTTTCACACAAAATGAGATGATGGTGCTTATATCGATGTAGACTCTGTTGCATTCCAATTAGATCCGAGTTCACCTTGCCCCACCTCTCTCCCTCACTGAAAACAACTCATCCCTCCTTCCCCCACCACTTCAGCAGTTAAGTTCAGCAGGCAGCAAAAGCATGGACATGACAGCAGGTATGGAAAAGGAGTTGGTTAGTAAAAGAAAAACAATGGCTCTATTACTTGGAGACGTTTCGGATTCAAAGTGCCAGATGAGGAGCAGAATGATGTATTCTTTATCCAGACAAAAGATTCAAGCACTATCAAGCACAATCTTTTTACATCATTTACAACAGCATCATAAAGTGCAGAATGAACAGTGTGAAACTACATCCTGCAGTCCAGACCATGAAGCAACACTTGTATACCTGTGCTGTGTCTTAAGAGGGGGAAAAAAAAAAGCTAAGTGGTGTGACATTACTAAAGCGGTGGCATGTCACATAAAGACATGGTGCCCATCATAACTGCTAACAACCGTGACTAAAGGTAACAGTTACCTAGTTGGAATTACTTTACAAGAAATTTTCTGCCCAAAATGTAAATTATTAAGAAAAAAGTCTGGCCATTGGAAAACTGAAGTTGCTTTGAAATAAGATGCCAGGATGGATGAATAGATGGACACTGTTAAATTAAAAGTTTATGGAATTACAGAGTTAAATATATCGACTGACCACAAGATGATTCTATCTTCATAAGTGAACACTGGCTTACACACCTTCACTTATAAAACTAAAGCAAAGCTGGAGTATGTCTATGGTTATAAGAGTGAGGGGGAAAAGCTGATTCTCAGATGCATTGCGAAGAAGACAATTCTGAATCAATTCACAAAATTCAGAAATCAAAAAGTGAAAAAAGTGGAAGAGAAAATGCTCATCTACAGGTTGAACATTAATAAAAGAGCCTGTATAAAATTTGGCACATGTAGCTTTGTCTTTTAATTTTTACCACATGGGATGAAAAAGTATCGAGATTTCAGTGACTGGCATTAAGTTAAAGAACACTGTTATCATTTTTGACCCCTATTACCCAGCCCTAATAATAACTCTTAGTAATAATGTTATTTATAGACACTGATTTGTTTTATCTATTAAAAAATATTAATAATAACATTAATAGAAAGTTATAGTTAACCAAGACATGTTTAAATTAATAGAAATAAAAAACTACAACCATTTAAATGTTACGAACATGGATTTAGCTTCAGCAAGCTGATAATAAATCATGAATAATTCGTGTTGCTGGTAAGTATCGGTATTGGTGACGCTTGGCCGGTATTGACTGGGTATCGCACAGCACTGCTGTAAACACGCCTGCGCTCCTGTGCTGCCGCTGGAACTCTCCGGTCCACCTTAAACGCTGCAGAAGCGAAGGCGGATTTAAGGTGGACCGGGGTAAACTAAAGCAAAGCTGTTGTTTGGGAGGTTAAGGTGGTATTTAAGATGGATGAATCAGTCATGTAGGGTCAGCATTTTATTAACACGGGCAACACAGCTTCAATAAAGAACTGCAGTCCCGCAGGGTGACAGATCAGAGACAGACAGACAGACAGACAGACAGCAGTGTGTGCAGGGCATTGCTGACGGGCAAGGGGCTAAAGCAGCGGTGTGCTCAGGGTGGATTGCAAGAGGTGGCTCCGCTGGGGGTTGGTGGGACACAGTGTGGAGAAGGACCTGCTCTGTGATCAACGCTCTGCTGAAGCTCTCAAACCTGATCGCAGGTCAGACGTGGCGCTGACAGCTGTGTAAAGTGCGGACGGACAGACGGACGGACTGTCTGTAGGGTGGGGGAGCTGATCGGCTCTACCTTGAGGGCAATGTTGATGGGCGTACTCCTCCCTTTCCCTCCTCCGTGAGAGGAGCCGGAGCTGTTACTCCCTGACCTCTCCCTCCCATCACCGCTCTGACCGCCTCTCGGCCCGAGGCGGTGCTGCTGTCCAGCGCCGCGCCGACGACCGTCGTGGCGGCAGTCTTTAGACATGGACCTCTCCTTCACCTCCGATCGGCGCGAGCCGGACTGGTGGCAACTAATGGCTGCTGTAACCTAGCAGCGAGAAGGCCGGGCAATCAAACAGGCCTCCTCGGCTTTCTCGGCTCCTCTCAGCGACGCGGCTACTGCCAGTATACCGCCCCCTGCTGCGCTGGAGGAGAGCGAGGCCCTACGCACCGCCTCACGCATGTGGAGTAACTGCTGGAGGACGAATCTGACACAGAAATGAACGAAAGCTGGCTTGGATCTGTAAAATAGACAAGAAATTGATATTTTTAAAATGAAAGTAAATACTTGAAATCTCGCAGAACACAACTGTCTCTATGCCATATATACAGGACTCCACAATACACTATCATACTGTTTATACCAGTATTTAAAGAGGCTGTTTCGTGTCATTACAAAGTACTTCCCTCACAAAAATCATACCAATTAAATCATAAATATTTTTCCTGCCATTAAAATGAGTTGTTTTGGTTAAGATACCACACAATAACAGAGGGGAATAAAAATAACATAAACCAGTATGTTTGACCACCTCCTCCCACCCTCCTAGATGGCATTATGATATAATTCAAACTGGATTTAGTGCAGAACACTGAACTTATTGTACGCTTACTTTTTATGGCATGTTTTTGAATGTGCATTTCAACCAAAAAAATAATGCAGCACATACTGTAATCACCATACTGTCCACTGAATTACTCCAGAAATGGCATTTCTGAAGAAAAGATGAGTCCCAAAAAAGTTTGAGCTGTACACAGTAGTGCACTGAAGGTATCATGTTTTCCCACGGTGAGTCATAAAACAAGCAACAGCAGGGAGAAAAAAACATTGAAGGACAATTTGGACATAAAGGCAAGTGATCTTAAGTAAAGATGAAGTAACCATGAGGCTCTGTGTATGAAGATGACTGTTATATTGTGTTGTAGTAAACCTCTGACAATCATCTGTCAAGCACTTTCTAATCCATCAGTAGAACAAAATGAAACAGAAATACTTTTGACCAAATTCTCATATTATATACCAACACTGCTGACAATTTTTTTTTTTTTTAGAAAAATATTAGGGTATTCCCGTAGCTCTATTCTATATTACTTCACCAAATCTTTTTAATAGAAAAAGTTAACTCAAAAGCATTTGCATGCATTTAATGCACAACATAGCTAAAATAGATAATTTGTTAAAACGTTGGTGTTGTTCTTTAACATCACGTCATTAGATGTCAAGCGGTTCTTGCCTCTTTGGTACTTGGATACTGGATCCACACTCACGAATGAACACCTCAACACTTAAAAGCTGAGCAGGTGCCTATGAGACTCACTGGGTCCAAGTCACACTGCTCAATAGGACCACCTGCCAGCTGGCTTATTTAGTAACTACTTAAAACTGCCTCGCCGTTTACCTTAAATCATTAAACAATTAAAAAACTTAACACGTCTTGAAGACAAGCCTGACACTGAAACGCTGATGTTTAGACAATACAAATTAAAATAAATGGAGAGGCTATGGTAAAAAATTTTAAAGAATGGTGAGAAATGTGCCTTCCAACATGAACCATAATCCTAACTTAAGAGGCGCAAACACTGTCTATTCAGGGCTGATTTTATACCCATACTGACAGACACATGCCAGCGGTAAATTTTACACTGCTGCAGTTCCAGTATTAAAAAAAAAAGCTTGGAAGAATTTTTTTGTGCAAAATAACATGAATTATGTACTCAAATTATGATAAGCATGACTGAAACAAGTTATCCACAAGCTACATTCATTTTCAGAGGAAAGAAGGAAAGAAAATAACAGTCAAGGCCTTGTGTGACAATGCCATAAAATAATACAAAAAAACACCCATTTCAGGCTTACTGATACATAAAAATAATGTATTACGTCCATAGAAAAAAAAAAAGAAAAAGAAAAAACAAAACAAAACAAAAAACCCAAAAAAAAAACAAAAAAAAACATTGGGGTAACACTGAATGAAATGCAGGGTCTACCCTTCAAAGAGAGGTAGAATTGTACATGATGATTCCTAGAACAGTGGACTGAGTTTGAAAGAAAAGATTGAATTGGCTATGGAGAAACACTGAATATGACGCATTTGCAGCGATTAGGCTAGTCCATGTGCTGGTGCTACAATTACCAGACATTTCATAAAGAGACCAAGCATTATTTCCACAGAAAAACAATCGAAAGCACATAGAGTATTTTACATTTTACCTATACTTGGCATATAAAACAAACTAACAATTTAATAAAAACATTAACCACCCCCATGAGCATAAGAACAATGGTCTAAAGCAGTCAGAAACCAAAAGTGTCTTGATTCATGTCTTAACACCCAATTATACATAAGAGGCAGGAAAAAAAAAAAAAGTGATTTACATTATTTTCACACCCTCCCATCCCAACCCAAATATGCTACGCATCTTACAGGTGACTGGACATGTTCTTTTTTTTTTAACCAGTCAAGAAGCATTTAGAAAATAAAGCATAAAGGAGAAGCCATTTAAAAATAAAACTTCAAACTATAGTATAAATCAATAAAAAGTCAGCATGTCTATCAAACAAGCCTTCCAACTAAAAGGAATGCATGTTGAACTCAAGAGCGAAAGGAACGTTTTACAAACCTGACAGGAAAATACATATGTACAAATGTTATATATATATACATATACACACAACTGAATATGTATATATTTATATGTTAATGAATTCATAATTAACTGGCCATTCCTGTTGAAAAGTCGATGGCTAGTAAGGGCGGAGTGTCCCTTTGAGCACCAAAAGGAGTGACATCAGTCCTCTTCTCCACAGCGCTTTACATAAAAGTCCAATTTAGGCAAAGAGAGAGAAAAAAAAAACAAAAAAAAAAAAAACTCGCTAAGAGTGTCCTCTGCTGCCAAGCCCAGACTTACAAATAACTGTTGAGAGGCCAGGCAGTCAAAGCGGAGGAATTGTTCTTTCCTTCAATTACATTTACGTGTTTATATAAAATGTATGCATACTCGTCATTTCTTTAAAACATTTGTTGAGAACCCACCCCCACATCCCACATAAAACATAGCCGGTAAAGGTAAATCTGTAGTTGAAATCCTCATTAGAGCTTGTAGTTATGTATACTTCTGTCCCCTTTTTTGAAAATTCCAATTCTTTAAAACAGTCAAGTTGGTCCACAAGTTTCAGACACCTCAATCTGGGGGTAAAAGGTCATGCAGGCGAAACTTCTCCCTTATGTGAGGTCGAACATCCTCGTTCTGGAAAAGAAGGTCAAAAACATGATGCAATTAATCAAATATTCCAAAGAGTAAGCCACTTACTATGAATGCACACACACACTACTTACCAATTGCACCAGATTCTCCAAGAAAGGGACAAGCTTAAGGAGCTCATTGTCATTTTTGTCCACAAACCAACTCTCAATCGGGATCCCATTAGACAACTGCAAAGGGAAGTATATTTTGAGCATCAATAAAATACTGTCACAAACAAACCAACCAAAACAAACAAAAAGCACCCAACCTGGTATGCAAAAGCTTGTGGAGAGTTGTCGATTATTATTGTCTTGGACAGATCTCTACCAAGAATGTTCAGATCTTTGATGTAGTTTCCTTGAACACATACGCAGTGCTCGCGAAACAATCTGTGCCTGAAACAGAAAATGGAATGAGTACTCATCCCTTTTGTGTTGTAGCAGCTGAGACTCCAGGCTAAAAGCTTCCTTTAGAAGAGGTACAATAAACTGTCTTACAGGTCCAAGAAAACAAAATACTTAAGTCTTTACACTTTCCAACTATTTTCCATAAATAAATAAATAAATAAATAAATAAATAAACCAACTGACCTAACCAACTGTTTCTTAGGATCCAGAATGTTCAACAACTTGTCAGCATACACCTTCTTGGAAGCAGTAAAAAGAATGATCTGTGAAGAAAAAAACAAAACAAAAACATATTGATTTTAGTGCCACTTTCATAAACAAGCTGCTTTATAGTTTTAGAGTACTGCAATTAGTCATAATGCTAATGTTTTAATATATTCATTCACAGAAAATCACTGAACATTTATGATAAAGGATATTAATAAGATTTCAATATTCAATATTTTATCTCCCATTATTTTCAAATAAAATAAACAAGGATTTAAAAGGCAGGTTGAGCTCAAACAAAAACCTAAGCTTCTTTAAGAGATATTAACACAAGCCATGGATATAAAACAAGTATTACCTCATAAATTTGGGACATGCGTTCCAAGAACTCTCTAAAGAATGGTCGCAACCGGACATATACCTGAAAAAGAAAAAGTGTAATTTAATCCCCCTTGTCGCTGTTGAGATCCCATCATATGAATTAAACCTAATGCTATCCTGAGATTTGCTGACAAGCAAATGTTATTTTAATGTAAAGTCATACACAATTAAATGAAAACAACCAGGTACCAGGTTTACTACATTTTTAGTAATTTCACTTAACAAATCAGGGAGAGATTTCAGAATACGGCGAGCTGGACAGCTTAAAGTAAGGATTACACCAAAGAAAATGTTCTTGAGCTCTGCTATCAGACTATTTTTTTTACTATTAAATACTTTATGAAAGTGAAGCACATCACATCTTGTGCTTAAAAGGAAGCAGGACACATTTCTTAGGACTGGGTAAAGGTGTTTAACCAACGACCAGGTAAACATGAGTGACAGTGGAAAAACTGAGTTTGAAAAGGCATTGGTCAGCCATTAACCATCATTGCACTGATGATAAATATAAATAAATCACTGGTGCTGTGGACTGACAGCTGGTCTAGTCGCTACTGTGCTAGATATGTAGTTCTTGTAGTGTAGGAAGTCAATTTTACTGTAATGTTCACATTATTGTTGTCTGTATTCTTCAGCTTTTTTGGTGCCATGTTTAACAGACCAGAAATAGAATAGGACAACCAACCTGTAATGAGAAGGAATGGCCAAGCTCACTTATTAGAAGTTATATGGCCAAATAAAAAACTGAAGTAAAACTATTGCATTTTATCTTAAAATAACAGCTTCAAAATCATTGTTTTGCTTGTAATACAGGAGCCATTCTTGCCATCTTTTCCACTCCAGGCTCAGAATGCTGCCAACTGATATCTTTGGTGACATGGACAGAACAGTTGAGTCATATTTGTGTAAAAGAATAATATCTCCCCTACAGTAGTCCACATGTTTCTTTCAGTAGCTGTTCTGAATCTCTCAGCTTGTCCAGAAAATGCATGTGTAAAGCTTTCCTTAGAAATAGCTCAAAGCATGAATTACACTTCCTGACTGCAGGAGTCTAGGATCAAGAAATACAGATTCTTACATAATGCTGCCTTAAGAGTAACTTGCACCTGCTGTGGTGTGCTTAAAACAATCTTTCACTATAAAACTTACCCTTTGTAACTACACAATGTACACATCGGAGAAAATTTGGGGATTTTGACAATAAGCTGACAGTATTTTACACTGTGTTAGTAAAAGTCTTACATTGTACTCCCTTGCCATTTTTAAAAGAATATTAATGATTGCATACGAATGATAATTAAAAAATTCTAATATAAAAAAAACATTAACTTAAAAGCTTTTCAGTAAGAACAATACAAAACATTGAAAACACCAGCATATGTATTTTTGGCAGCAAACAGTACAAGTGTTAATGTCCCTGAATGAATCCTCCCAAAGGGATCAATAATGTTGTCCGTCATCCATCTATCTCTCTATCTAATAAACCATTTTAAAGTGTTCAACAGGATTGTCTTTGTAAGAATTTGACCAAAACAATAATCTGGATAAACACACTCCAAGCTGTTTGACTGAAAACTCGGTCGATAAACTGGTAGACAACATGGCAGGACAGAATCTCACATGCAACATTACGACATTTAGTATTAATATTGAGTATTTTTAGTGGGATACACAACACTACTGACTGGGAATTAGAATGTGTGTCTGTAAGCTTGCTGGAAAATGTCAAAGTAAACTAGATAATCTTCAAAAGTTACCTGGTAAATGACATCTTGAAAAAGGACAGGGAAAGTCAGGGCTGCATCTTCCAGCTCATTCAGACTGCAGTGAACCAAGGTCTCATCCTAAAACAAATGAAACACGGAAACAAATGAAACAGTTGCAGAAACGTTTAGTGATTTAACTGCAATGCAATCAGTTATTCCAAGTTTTGAAAAACACTGAATGTATGCAGCTGTTATAAACAGAAATTTACACAATATGCAAAGTTCACGACAGGCTGCAAACTCAAAGCTGTACACCATGGGAGTCCAATCTTATCTGCAAAGGGCCGGTGTTGGTGCAGGTCTTCATTCCAAAGAACCTGAAGCACACCTGATTCTACTTGTTTAATCAGTTGGATTGGACACCCCTTCTTTACACAATTACTTCCAAAGAGCCTCAAGGTTTTCTGAAATTTTTTTTTAGAAAAACTAACCAAAAAACAGTGCTTGAGTTTATTCTTTGCTTTACAGAATAGTCACCAATAAAAAAGGATTATATTTTTTATTGACTAATATTCATTCACTTCACCTGGCAAACAGCAAGCACATTAAAAAAACTGACTCACCAGATCTAGGACAAGAGAGAATTCTGGAGTACTCCTGGTCTTGAGTGGAAGTGCTGGCTTGCGTGTAAGCTGCTCCTCAGTCAATGGTGGTACGTGTTTAATGAAGAAATAGCTGTGGAGAACACAGAAATTAGATATGCAAACACAATGAGTGCCAAAGATGCTACTGAGTTTGTTCTTATTTACACTTACGGATCAAAGACCTCCCAGTCTTCTTCATATGTCCCCTCTGCAGGGGGTGATGGTGGGGCATCAGGGTAACTGCTGTTAGATCCAACAGCTATCAGAAAAGATAAAAAAGTTAATTCATGGTCTGAAATAAAACTGACGCACAATAACTAAACACTGACACCATGTTCTTGTGTATAATATACTTGTAACATCCACAGAGAGCATGGACAATATTTTTAAATGCTCACCTGTCAAAGGTGGCATGTCAGTCTCAGTGGCAATTTCCCCCTCTTCCACAGCTGTGTCTGTCGCCAGCAGAGGTCTTGAGTTTAGTGCTGGATCAAATGTAATGTCTCTGCTACCATCCGTGGTAGTACTAGTGGGGGTCTCTTCCAGCTGCTCCATGTCCAGCTGCTTCACTATCTCCTCAGCCTCAACCGCCTGCCCAGGAGAATCTGAGCCCAACGTAGCTAACATTTGGGGGGGGGGAGACAGATTAGAACCCCTTGTCTACTCTCAAGGTCAAATTGTTTAATGTGAAAATTTACTTAACTGTGGAAAAAAGATCCTAAACATAACATTCACCAATAAAATGTTCCATTCAGATTCAGTTTAGTACAGTTCATTAAGCTCAAACCTGCTGTCAAAACAGGCAAATATTAGGATGCAGTTATAAAAAAGGAAAGAATTAAGGACAGATGCTATTTCAACCTTTCAACCTGTATTTCAACAAAAACAACAAATAAAAAAACAGAAAATATTTAACTTTGTTAAGAGTCAAATATTTACTTTAAACTAGGATGCCACATTAACTAAAACAAGTTGGATGTTGTGGAACTTAGACTATTACTCTTCTAATTATAAATTTAATTGAAATGTTTTCAGCCCATCCACATGTTCACTGTGTTTACAGGGTTAAGTTAATTAAACAAATGGCTGTTTCCAAGACTTTGTATTAGAATTAGTAATTAGCAGCCATCTGCTGGAAAGAACCAGAATAACAACATTACAGAACAATGTACAAACTCAAAACTTCAAAAACTTTGTGATGAAATGTCTTGTTATATCTTTACCATTTTAAGTACCCACTTCATAAAGATTTAGTCTTATGCACCTTATGAAGCAACAGCCCTATGATTTCTGGCAATGGTGAAACCCCTACTCAATTGTTGATCTGACATGGACTGAACCCACACATGTAAAGTTCTTGACGTGAAAGTAGAGATGGCAGACAGTAATCCCGCAACAATAATGTTAACTTACCAAGGAGTCATCAATTAAAAAATATTTTTCATTTCTAAGTTGAAAAGCAGCAACATTAAGACAAATACAAAACATACCATTTTTATTAGCTGGAGAAAAGAAGTTGAAAACAGGAGAAAAGATAGTTCCCAGCAATGTGGTGCGAGGCGGACTGCTCGGAGTTTCAGTCTGTACTTCCAGCTTTCCATTGGGCTTCACCAGTTTACTCTCGCATGCCATGGTGTCTGAGGAGAAGAGAATTACCAGCACATTGTGAGTGGCCAGATCACAGCACGGCACTGCCTGGAGCAAAACCATAAAGGACGGAACATTTTAAAACACACATATTGTATCGTAACTCACCTCCATTGGCAGGACCTTTCCTGCGAGTTCTAGGGTTAGTTCTGCTGGGCAGGTTCCCAGTGGGAGGGGTAGACGTGATCAAGTTACTGTCCGAGTCACAGTCGACACGGCTCCTCTTAGCAGGGGTACACTGCTCCACCTAATGAATAAAAAGAGAAGGCACATGATTAAACATCTAAAATGCTTAGTTAAGTAAGAAGCACCCAAGAAACGACATTTCTCCATGTTAACTCGAAACCTAGTGTGTAGATTATGCTACAAAACACGATTCAAGATCCAAACCTTGACAGCATTGCCCCTGATGAATCTCTTGATGGTGGAGAAGATGCCAGTGTCACTTTTCTGCATCCTTGCTCCTCCTGTGGGCCTTGTGTGCTCCACCTCGGAGTGCTTCCTCTTGGCCTTGGCGGTCCGGGCAGGTGGGGTAGGACTTGGCTGCTGAGATGCTTTGCGCACTCTCAGCCTCATTGTCCCAAAAGTTACATGTAAGACTGGAAAAGAGGAGGAGGAGGGGACCATGAGTGCTCAGGCATTTTTACAAACTTCACAGCTGCCTTATTTCGAGACGCAGGGACTTGTGAGGGAAGGGGATCCGGGCCAAAGCCCAGACCCTACAGTGCGGAAGCTGATAGTCGGGGGGGGGCCTAAGGTTCCAGGGGTTCTTGGTATCTAGAACAGAGCAAAAAGGAGAGACGGTCTACAGGGGACCAGAACTTGAGCAGAGGACAAAGTGGGCGGGGTGAGCCATGTCTGCTCGCCTCTCAAACTGAGGACATTTATGGGTTTGCGCAGCTGTGTGCAGCTGTGCGCAGCGCCGAGCTCGGGCTCGCGCAGCCGGACGCGGTGTGAGATCGCAGCCCGTCCGGAGTCATTCGTAAATAAACACGCTTCGGGAGCTAGCTGCAGGCTAACTGGGTAGCTCCCAGTACACTGGCCGGCGGCGATGTTTGGGTATGAAAGGCAGGGCGTGAGGGACCGCGGTCGGGAGCACTCACCCCTGACAGCCCCTCGGAGACGCTCGCCCGCCGTTTCAAACGGCCGTCAGCGACACCGCTCGAGCTAACGCGCTAACGATTGTGCGGCCGCTCCAGCTCCGCGCGCTCCAGATCCGGCCGCAGCCCGGCCCGCGCGGCCCCGCCACGGCCGCAGCCCGATCCCGGGCTGGATCTGGAGCGCGGATCCGGACTGGCCTCCGGAGCGGAGAGCGATTAGTTCAAATTCCAGCTGTCTGAGGCGAGCAGCCGCGCACGAATGGCGGGGAAACGGCCCGCGCTCGCTGTATTTGGCTTCCCGAACCGCGGCAGCCTATCTGCAGGGAGCACGGCCGCCGGGAGGACGCGAGCGCAGGAGCCGCGGCGCACGGTTACGTTTTTTTGCAGGAGAGCCCGAATGCTGGCACGCCGCTCACAACACAGCGCTTCACTCACACGCCAAGTGTTAACACCCGTACAGCTGCGCGGTGGCCGCGGGGAGGGAGCCACAACGGCCGACGCCGCCGTAACCGTCTCTGTCCTTCACCCGTCCGTCCAGTATGAGTCACGAAGAGACGGAGAGCTTTCCGACGACTTCTCGGGACGCCATTTCCCGCCTCCTCACAGAGACGCTCTTGAAAGAACCCGGATGATAATGAATGCACCATGTTGCGCATGAGCAAAAGTTTGAGCTGAGCTTCACCTGCAGCTCACTCTCACTCACTCTCTCACTCCACACAAATACAGCCGAAAATCAGCCCCACATAGGCCTCTTACACGGGGGACACTGTGTAAATGGATTAGTAAACCCAGAGCAGGACATTTAGGCCACACTGGGCTTTGCCAGGAGGTGGACAGAATGCAAAATAAGAGTTGAACACATCCTGGATGGGTTTCAGATCCTCATACAATCCTAAAGTGAACTCACTCACTGTGAAACACATCTTCAAGAATGTGCTTAAGAGCAGGGTTTCTCACCACCAACCTGCTCATGACAAGAGCGTGTGACCAAGTACATGAAAACCAAAGCCACTTTAATATATGAAATGGTTTTTGCAGTTTTGTTATTTTCAGCAGATCCTAAGCTCCTCAAATATTCTTTTATATTACATTTTAAATGGAACATTAACAGTGCAATATTTCTATGAGTTTGGACATTTTTTTCTTATATGAACTAAAAACACTTTACATCTCCAATCCTGTTAAGAATTTATCAGCCAGAATGTTGTTGAGCTGCAAATGCAAGACTTTTGTCTTTCTAATTATTACATTGACAAGGATATTTATAGGAATAAGTTCTTTAAAATACTTGACTGTGGTCCAAGTAAAATAAAAATGGAATGTTATTTATTTTCTGATTCATTTTTGTTATTTATGCATGTATCAGCGTTACCCTTTCTCAGAATTTTATTCTGAATTTTGAACACTGAACAATAAAAAGAGCACACAACCCCTCCATTCTCGTTTTACCCTACAACATAATGTCTTGGTCATCAGCTCTGCCCCCTCACAGATCATTTGGAATCTGGACCTCTTTAATTGTGTATAAAAGCTGCCTCTATAGATCAGCCTGCATATCAACAATCTATCTGCTTATGCTTTCATATCTGAAGTTGTTTGATTTGTACTTACATATTTTTTTTGTGTGTGTTTTCTTAGGAACAGTGTCAACTTAATGAAACTTCTATTAATTGAGTCACTCTTCAGAATGCATATATTGAGAGTGTTTGCTGCATACTATGTGCTGTTTATTAGGGATATGTAAAGTTATTATATTGTAAAGTGCATTATCCAAAATGTGGGTACCGAAAACATATAGTTTATTTCAGATATAACTATGGCTACTGTACTGAAGCTTTCCTACTCTATTTGTATTCCTACAGAAACAAATGTTATTTTTATAATCTTGATATCTCAATATCCCCAATACCTCAATATGAAGATCAATAATCCATATGTTTAAATTAATTTGTTAAAGACAAAGATCTTCATGGGGGTTTTTCACATGACTATAGACCAAGAGAAATGGGTTAACAGGAACAGGCCCTTTCATACCAGAACCTTTTAAGCTAATATGTATTCAGAAGTTATAATGAGCCTACAACTGGCTCCCAAGAGAGGAGATACCTGAAACAGTTTTTTTCATTCATTTAGTAGCTTCTGGGCTTGAGTAGCATGAATACATTTAGGTGGAGACAGGTGGCAAGTACTTGGCACTTGAGGAAAGGTGGCCAAATTAGACTACATAGATACATGAAGGAGTGCATTTCAGCCACTGCACTGTGTATCTGATTCAACTCAATTTGTTTATTTAAAACCTTCATTTGTCTTGCTGGGATTGTAGAGGATGGTCCACTGGAAACATTCTGCATATTACTATGGTAGGTAGATGTGTTGACACTAAGTCAAGCCAGCAATGTACATACGATGTCGAGAAGAAGCTACTTAAAAAAAGTAAAAGTAAAAAAACACTAACTAAAACCTCAACCTAAAGGTGTTGTTACTTTTCCAAAATAATAACTCCAGTAAAAGTAGAGTCAATGTACAAAAGTATTAGGCCAAAACGACATATAAACACTAGGTAACTAGAATTTAGAGAGAGACATTCTTAGCATATATACAGCATACATGAGCCACATATTTTTTTGTGGTATTCTTTAGGAGCAAAAATTAATGACTAAAATGTAACTGATTTCTATGTTTTGCATAACTTTGACACAAGTACTACACACAGGTAAGAATAACTAAATAAAAAAGGTGAACCAAAATGATACATTTGCTCATTTATTTATTGAGGAAAATTATGATCCAATATCCAAGGATTAGCAAATAATTTTAGTTTGAAATTCAAGGCAGGCGTTTTTAATTATTGGGATCTGGGTGTGTGGGCCTTATTTTATTAAAAATTCAGGGATCTAGCAAAGTGTGATCTTCACAATACATTTGTGGGAGTTGTGAAAAAGAGATTTTTTTTTATTTCATTTTCACACCATGAATTAATGTTAAAGTTTATGAGTCCATCATCAGGAAAACACTGGACAACAACAGTGTCCATGAAAGATTATCGAGAAGAAATCTACTCCCCTCCTAAAAGAACACTGCTACCTGTATGCAGTTTGTTAACAATCACAGTGACAATTCCAGAAGGCTACTGGAACTATGTTTTGTGGAGCTCAATAGATCAATTTGGTTTGAATAAGGAGTGTTATGTTTGGAGAAAAAAACACTGTATTCCATCTTAAAGACCCTATCCTATTTGTGGTTGTAGTATCATAGTTTGAGCCTGTTTTGCTGCATCTGGATCAGGATGGAGTTATTGCTTCATGCTGTTTTTGTTGAACAAGGGGGACAGACTAGATACTGAAAGCAAAGGTTCACATATGTTTGCTTACATACAGTATGTGTAATATTAGATGATTTCCATCAATAAATAAAGGAACAGGTGTAATATCTTTTTCTTATTCGTTTGATTTTATCTACTTTTAATAGTTCAGTAGTTCTGTAAAAACTAGCTCAAGTGGCTAATTGGACTAATCTTTGAATCTGGGTATCAGTAAATACAGCTAGCTTCTATCCATGCACATTTACATACTGGATAACAGCTGATTAACCATGCAATGGGTTTATTATTGAAGTAGAAGAAGGAAGCCTCATTTTTTAGATGTGACACACCAACATTTGAACAGATAACTACATGACAATTATTTTATTTATTATTATCCCTGGTCCTTGCTTCATTAAGGAAAGTGGAGAAAAGTGATTTCATCTGATGAATATACTTTGCTAATTTTGCACCGCTATAACTTCTGAAATTTAGGCTATCCTCAATATTACACAATGGTGCAAAAACACCAACAAATGCTTTTAAGTTGTCAAATATTGTCAGAAGGTTTTATTATCATTTGTACAAAAGACAAAACTCATTAAAACTAATATTTGTCATTTTTAATTAAAAATAATTTACAAAGTATAGAACATTTACATTTATGGCATTTGCAGACACTCTTATCCAGAGTGGCTTACAAATATATATATATATTTATCAGTGCTGACAACCAGTGCTATGTTTTCTAACATCTTTTTTTTCATCCTTTAATCCATGATAATTCCATTATAAAATGTTTTCCTGTCTGTGTATACTTATTTTTCCTTAACACAAAAACAGAAATTATTAGGTATATTAGGCACATTTATTAGTAAATACACACCAGTTGGCCTATATTTCACACAAAGCTCTCTAAAATGTTACAATCAGATTTGAGCAGAATATGTTTTCACATTTGGAATGCTGATTTCTTTGAAAAATCCAGACTCTATTTCATCCCAAGATGCATGAGTTTTCTGTATGGTCCTGGGCCACCCCACAGCCCCCTTTAAAATAAAAGACCAATAATTAGAGAAAATAATGAATACCATGTTTTACATTAAACTGCATTAAACAAAACGTTTCAAGCCCCATCTCTAACATCCCCCTCACCATACTGACATTCTCTTTGTCCTTCTGAAAAAGTGAAGAGGTGTTTTGGCAACAAATGTTCTGTGACAGCTTACATTTGTCCACATTTTTGTGCTGTTTCATAGACGTTCAAGTACCATCAAAACGAGGTCTTGTAAAACATGACAATATTTCTCATCAAGCTTGAATGTGTCTCGTGGGAAAAACCGGCTGGATAGTATGAACTTTTTGGGGATCTGGCAACACAGTAGCAATTGTGGTGAGTGAGACAGCTCAGCAGTCAGAGCAGCTCTCAGCAGAAGAGATATAGCTTGTAATGCATTATCTTGTCAGTTACAGAGGATCTTTACTACTAGCAGCCAGTGTAATGTCAGAGTTGGAGGAAATTCACAATGAAGATGCTCCCACTACTCTTAAATCTTATGTCTGGCTGCATTTTAGATGGTAACAGTGTGACAGACAAGACACAAAAGGTTTGTGCACTGTAAGACAATCATGCCATAAACTTACAGCACCACCATGGCTGTCTACTTAAGTGAGTCATGCCTGTAAAGAAAATGATGACAGGATAGACAACACATACAAATGCCTTTGGACCTTAACTTCCACAGTCAAATGTTAGAGCTATGGCAATAACAAGAGACATAGGCATTTTTATTGCAACTGATATTTGACCATTTTCTGTAGTGGAAAATACAGGATTTAGGCAACTCCTTGCCAGGCACTCAAAGGTCTCAATTGCTTCAAGAAAATGTAGACATGCTCATATTCTTGAAAAAGAACATGACTATATCTCTCAGCTCTGTATTGTGTTTAAACAAAATTTTGGACAGTCTCTCTTTGCACTTTAAGCATAGACTTAATATGACTGTTTGTGGTTTGAATGTTGAGCTAATGTTCGTTTGCACTATAGAGGACTAAGCTGTATTTATTTTTGTTATTTATATTGATTTTATTTTTTTATATAGAAAGTGGTTCTGTTGGCTCACACACTGCTTCAATTAAAAGCAGAAACTAGAAACTCCTGCATAGTTCATACAGTCTCAAGAGTCTCGAGTCTCTAGTCTCAGGAGAGAAACCAATGTGTTGAATTTGTGATTTTCGGACTTTGTCAAATAAAACTCTCGTATCATTCTTGTGAAGCCAATATCATGTCTCGCCTCATCTTGTGAGATGAGTGTTTCCTCACACCCTTTCTCATTTTTAAAAAGAATAAGAAATCTTTTGAAAATTATATGAATGCAATAGACAAAAATTCAAACAAAGGCAGAAAGGTGGGGTGAATACAGGGCAAAGTAACCATAACTCACTTAAGAAGACCATGCCAGTACAAATGTGGCATCAGGTCGGCTTTCATGTGATACATGATCCTGCTCTCTTTGCTCTGATCCACAGGAAAGGTCTCCAAAGGCTGTCCATTATAGTCAAACTCTGCCAAGATGACTGTATTGTAGCTTGTGACCAGAGGACAGGAGGTATAGCCATCATACTAAAAATGAGACATGTTTGAAAATACATTTATAGAGTAATATTAGATGAATCACAAAAATAATAGACAAACAAGATTAAACAACTTGTCATTCAATACAATCAAGTTTACCTTTTTATCTGGCTTCTCGTTCTTCATCACTTTTGTAATGGTTCTGTCAAGCACAGCAGACTGTGCAGCTGTAAAAGAGTAACTTGGTATGAGTTTTCTTGTGACATGATTAGTTTAATACAATTTCCAGCCGTACACTACTATACAAACTTTTCATCAACAATAGTTGCACACAAAAGGAAATGTATTCTGAAGGAACATAAAGGTTACGACAAACAATAACGTATTAAATTCAGACTGATATGGGCAACATTTATTGAACTACACATATAGAAGTATGGTATTGAGCCGCATGTTTGATAACACTGATGTCCCTTTTTTTGTGATGCTGACATGGTGTTTTACAGTCATCTTAATGGTCTGCATGTTGTCTAGGATTCTGTAGCCATCTGCCAGTGGTGCTGGAAATAAAAGGATAACTAACAGGATGACTGCTAGTGGCTGTTGGGGAACTCCACGCATGTCAAACAACCCATTTGTGGGTTCAAGCTCAAGTAAGTTTCCCAGATCCTTTATGTTGCTGGTCTATGCCTTCTTCTACCCAATGCCAACAAACAGCATGCTATGGTAATCTCCACACAAACCTTTTCAATCTCTTCTCCAGGGCATACTTCACTTGCAATATATGCTGCCAACACAGGTCAAAATGGAAAGCACACACAATGGGACAACCGTACGTTGTCAGATAGCTACAGTGATAAGGCATGTCCTTTTTTACTCCACATGAACAGCCAAGCATGAAAACGGAATCATTCATGTTTTGCCATGTCAAACCTAACTGCCTGTGTGGAACTATTTTTTTTGATGATGAGTGTATAATAAAAACCATTTTGGTGCAGATAGAGTAAAATGATTTTAAAGGTTTTGCCAGGTGCACCCTCACTGGAAAGTGCTGGAAAGATTTTGTGCTATGATTCATCTTCCACTCAAAAATGATAGCAATAAAATACAATTACTGATTTATATAACAAAGTACATCACATTCACCAGAGCACACATTTACAGCACACTCGTTCAAACATGGCTTACCCACAGCAGCAGCGGTTTTAGAAGTTGGTACATTGGTGCAGTCTCCAATTCCGAAAACATTATTGTATTTCTTGTGCTGAAGAGTATCTTTATTTACATCCAGCCAGCCTACCTCATCCTCCAGTGAAGAGCCTTTCAGCACTGCAGGAGGTCCCATAGGAGGGGTAACATGAAGCATCTCATACTATGAAAACAGCAGTCAAGACATGAGAATGGGTGTATAGTGACTCTGATGAATTGGGATACAGGCACTTCTTTACCTCATAAACCTTTGTTTCTCCAGGATTATCAAGGCTCTCAAACACAGCTTCCCGTTTATCTGGTCTGACTTCAATAAGGTTGTGTCTGAGGTTTATATTCAGGTCACGACTTTTTACAATCTCCCACAAGGCATCAGCATATTTCTTCACTCCAAACAGCACTGGCAGTGACGTGTTGTAGATAATGTTCGCTTTAGACCTCTTTCCTGTCTTTAAAGGGAACATTTTTGAAATATCATTATTTCTAAGAGTACAGTGTATGACTTCATTTTTGTGTACATACAGCCTTTTTTAGTCAAGCGATGCCCTAACTCAAGGACTGCATTAATTAGTATTTAGTCCTAACAAAATAAACATATTATTTATATGTTAGATTTGATATAAAGGCTACACGAGCATTCATGCTGTGCTTTAAATGTTTTACAAGAATTACAAATAATATGTATATAATATAATAATACACATGTCTATAAGCACCTTTCTCAAGTAGGCATCAGAAAGGTACATGATCTTCTGAGGAGCCCCTGCACATTTGACTGGAGTGTTGGGAAAAGAAAAAACAGCATTCCCTTCCTTAAAGTTCTGCAATGCCTTCCATGTCTTCTCCACCGTTTGCACTGAGTAGTTTGATCCAATCTTTGGATCTTCAAAGCCCTCTGGTAGACCCTTGATCTAACATTCAATAAAAGCACAGTCAGTTTATTTCAATTTTGAAAATCATCTGTTTTGACTGTGGTCTCAAATCTATGACAATGATGGTCTTATAGCATATCATTTTAAACAATAAAACAGACATTTGTACACACAAGATGCATATATATATATATATATATATATATATATATACTGCTATAAGAGCCATAAGACTTTTTTAAGCTGCAGGTTTGTTACAGCACTCAGAAACTCATTGCACTGGTTCTTTCCCTTGCACTGTTGCCAGATTTACTGGTAAACCTGCCCATCAGTCATAGCCTGGCATTTAGGTCTTTTATGGCAGGCAAAAACACCAGCAAGAGATTGTTCTTACTGTGCAGTTATTGTACTAAAATATTTTTATGTGAATTATTTCAAAGTATGCTTTCCCTGGGAAGTTTCTTCCCTGTTTGATCTGTTAATACAAGGGCGACAGGAGTGCAAAGTGACCAGTTTGTCTGTGTTTGTTGTATTTTCTGGTAGTCTTTAAAAAAGTTGAGAGGAACTGAACCAAACATATGACTTTTTAAGTAAATGCAGACAACCAGTGAAAACAGGTGACCTGCCTCTGAACCTGAACGAACAAGCACAGAGTTCAGTGGACAACACCATTATTATGATTCAGAAATGTATCACCAGATTATAATAACCAAATACTTCAAGGTACTTCAATTGATTTTTGAGCGATGCCACAGAAGAACCACTTTTGTTTCTGTGAAGAACCATGTTTGTAATAGACACAGAATTAGTGTGAGGAACCTTTAAATTGGTAAAGAACTTCTTCTTTGCCATCAAAATGAAGAGAGGAGACCAGTCTGGTTGTAGCTTGTCTTTATTCTTGGAGTCTGGTTCAGTGCTGGCTGCCCCACTGCAAGCTGATCTACTCCACGCTGATCTACTAAACATCTAAGTTCGAGAAGGTGTTAACACAGAAAGTTAGAAGTTGTCATTCCTGACCATACTGGGAAAGATGAAAAGCTAATTTACACTTAATGTGATGGACATCTGTTGCATGCTAAACTGACAATATGTGTTTAGTTAGAACATACCTTATTTGGATAAACCTATTTAGAAAAATATTTACAACAGAACCTTTACATCAAGTGAAGATTCTTTACACCTGTAAAAGGTTGTTCACACTCACACATCTCTATTACAAACATGGTTCATAAAAACAAAGGTGGTTCTTCTGCGGCATCACTCAAAACATTTACTTTTAGAAGAGTATTTGTATAGGTATAAAATATGCAGTATTGTAATAATATGCAGTATAGGAATTAACTTGATATTTGGTTATTATAATATGGTGATTTTCTCTTATGTTCCTCAGTTCCAGATCTTTTCATTCAGTGTTAGCCAGTTCTGATCATACCTTTCTTCCTTTTTTCAAAGAACTGTTTGTAATACCATTAAGAGTGTCATACATACAGTTTATACAAAAGTTACCTTCTCATAGTGAAGCTGGAGGCCAAGAGCCACGATCAGAAAATCATAGGAAAGCTGAAAGATATACCATATATGTTATATATGTTTTATAACTTATAAAAACATACATTATGTCAACTAAAAAAGCTTAGTTATACACAACATCATGCATAATATCTATGACTTCTTTCCCTTCCAATGTAATTTCAGTAAGTTAAATAATCGTGGCAACCAACCACACCTACGAAACTGCAGAAATGACATTCAGACTTTATTGTTTAACCACAGTCATTTGGCAATCATGCTGCCAGTAACACAGATAAGATATCTAGTTCATTTGTTACACTGATCGTTCCTGGTGTTTAATGTTTCACCATACTATTCAATCTACAGCACTTGTTCTTACTTCTTTGCCAGAGTCTAAGGACACAGATTGGTTTGTAGGGTCAATCTTTGTGACGCTGGACTTGACCCATTTAACTCCAGAGGGTATCACGCTGGCAGTGGGGTTCCCAGATGACTTAATACTTTTAGCCCCTGCCCCAACCAGTGTCCACATTGGCTGGTAATAATGCATCTAACATAAAGAGAGAACATTTAATACACACATTTTGTATGTCATTTTCATGTCATAACAAACAGTACAGGAAGTAGCATGTCTGTTAGTACTGAGAAAATTGGCCATTCACTTACAGCCCAGTCTCTATGCATTCATTTAACCCATTGATTCAATAAATTATACATTATATAATTTTGCCCAAAGAAATTAAACTGGAAGATAAATTTGTGTTAATGTAATAAATTGTACTCAGAAGGAAATATGTACACATTTAAATAATGTAGATCGAGCTCAACATTTTTTCAGTATCTACAGCTTCAAATATCCCTAGTTCTAAATACATTTAGCACACATTCATTTTACAAACAAATATTTTGAACTCCAATATCTAAGAAAAGTAAGACACCTAGACAATATGCTCACTTCACTAGATTTAGTAACTAACGACTATCTTGTGTTATACCGAAAAGGTCTTTAGAGCAGTGTACCTCACTGGGTTCCACAATGGCCACATTCTGTGCACCAACTTTCCTTTTCATGCGAGCACCCATTGTAATGCCACCACTTCCTCCACCAAGCACCACAACCTTGTAGTGCTCCTTGGAGGCCAGTCCATTGCTGCTGTGGATGTAGGAGTTGAGAGAAAAAAATACCCTGCTTCCTTTCCTAATGGGAGCCAGATGTGAAGTGAAAGCTGCAGTCATTGTCCTACAGTTTAATCTAGTAAAAAGAGAAGAAAAAGGACAGATGTGTTTGTTGAGCAAGGTCCAGCACAAGGAAAGCCATGAAGCCTGAAAGGTCTGTCTGTCAAATTACAACCAACATGCCATTACATGCATCTCTCATTCCTTAGAAGATATTATCATCTTGCATGTCCTTTTTTTGGAAAGTTGCCAAACATGCAGTGTTGTAGTGTCCTTTCCAAGCCAACACATTCCAGTATTGCAGAGTTAATGCTGAGTCACCATGACACCCAGAGGGGTGTTTCACGATGCATGATTTTACTCTTAAATGAACTTTTAACCATGAACGTAATACATCCAACAGGAAATGATGAAGCAGGGCAGTGCAATTTGAACTTGTTGTGTATATTATATGAAAGATAATCTTCTTATTACTTTTGGAAAACCACCAAGGAATAGCTCATATGTCAAGTTAATCTTTCTATCTTAATCTTAGCTTTTCAGCACTCTGTCATTAACATTAAATCATCTTTAGAATTTAGATTATTAGAATATTTTTTTAGAAGAGTATTTAGAATTTATCATTAGTGATATATTAAAAAGATACTTATGGACAGCAAGTGTTTATTTACTCACACTGCACTAATATAAAATACAAATAACATTCATACAAAAAGTCTTATTTTCCATCACAGTGTTTATCCATCACTGTGTTCATTAATCCATTTCCAAAGCTCTCCTCATGGGAGTCTAGTGTTACTTATAGTTAGAATCAAACACCTGGTTAGTACCTAATGATGTTAAATCAGGTGAGCTGGTGCACAATTGATCTGTTCTAATGTGTTCTGGTACTCTTACAAACCCACTCTTATTACCAAGGCAATGGTTTCAATTCCTCATGGTGATTTGGAAATACTGTGGTTTTTAAATAAGGTTCCTAAACATTCATACGGTACTGTGTAATATTTTATATTAGCAAACCAAAATGTGTATGGATGTATAAAATGTACATTGCGAGGCAGATACCATGTTGCTCAACCCTCTCCTCACTTTGTTCTCCACAGATTTCCTTACTTCCTTAATTCTGGACTCAACTAGATGCATTAATTGCAGGCTGGTTGCAGAAAGAAGTACAGCAGCACTACAGTACAGTAAAATACAGCAGGTGTTCAAACAAACATCGGTCTCGTAGCTCAGTGTTTCTCAACCTGTTGCCGGGGACCACCAGATCTGCACATCAGTGTAAAATATGGTTGGTGGGTTACAGCTAGAAAGGCATTATATGAAATTAAAGTAAAATGTAGCTTTAATAGAACTAAAACCCATACGCAGGCAATGATGCGGTTTGAGCTGAAAAACTCTTGAATACTTTGGGTACCAGCATTTTTGATATGTGATACAATTTAACACACAAACCCAAAACACCTGACCTTTCCTTACATTTCAGGGAACACTGAGCCTTCCTACAATCAGCAGCTGCAGTGTGAATAGAGTCGATCTAGACCAGTCTAAACCCATGCACACACTTACTAAGCCTTTCTGACACTGTCGGTACACCCTGTATTTGTGCAGTCCTTCGTGGAGCTTAAGGACAGCTTCACACTCTCTAAAACAGTCCATTAGATCAGAAATAGGTCGCCTTACCCGAGAACAGACTCCTGCCCAGTGTCGCTGTGTTCCTGCTTCACTGTACTTTACGTCATCCAGGGGAGGAGGGTCAACACAGACTGTCACTGTCACACTACACCACCACTGCCATAACAACCTCTTTACATGACACCTAACGCTGTGTGAGAGCCTGTCGTGTCGCACCGAGAACAAACCCAAACAACTAAACCCCAAAACACTGACTATGTCTGCAGTGACGAAGTCAGACACGCGGTGTCGCTGTTGTATTGGTTTTGTAGACTGAAACACTGGCCACACAGTACAGTACTGTAATAGTACTTTTCACGGTAGTTTTTAGTACAGTCCTGTGCTTGTGTGGTGTGTGGTGTGGTGTTTCCTCGGCCCTGCTCCTAGAACAGGCTTTTCTGTACACTTCAATCCCTGCTGAACCAGTAACTACTGTGGAATAAACAGATTATAAATACCTAAACTCTGTTTATTTGTGTGTGTGTGTGTGTGTGTGTGTGTGTGTGTGTGTGTGTGTGTGTGGTGTTATGATGGTGTTTGGACACACTCCAACAACAGTTCAAAAGTAGACTGAGGATGTTTGTGTTTGTTTTCTGTGACTTAACCTGTGGGGCTCCAGGCCAGTTCTGAGGGATGTTTTTAATTCAGCTACAAATGAGAAAAGTATTTAGAAGAGACAGTCACACATGCCAGATACTGTTGATGTAATTCTAAGCTACTGAAATATTACTTTATTTGAGATGTAAATATTAAGAACATTTAAACATTGCTATGAAGTTGTACCCTGTTTTGATTTTTTTTTTTTTTTTTTTTTTTTTGGAAAAAAAAAGTTGGATAGAAAATACTTTATGTCTCAGAAGTCCTGTTGGGAGTTGATCATGCAAAGTGATTAGCTGCAAATGTAATCATTTGGATTAATTATTTGTAATGTTTTGATCGATAAGTTCTTTGGACAGTAGTCCAAATTAAATAAAATAAAATAAACAACCTGAATGTCCTTCATTAGTTTAAATACTTATATTTGTATCAGTGTTATCCCTGGACTTTTATTTTGAAATTTGTACGCTGTGAGCAAAAAATAGAAAATAGAGACCCCTTCCCTTTTTCTTTTATAACCCAATAATCAGGTTGATGATATCATTAGCCCTGCCCATCTCACTGATCAGTAGGAGTCTGCATGCAGGTTGAGCATGGGCAGAGCAGTCAGTGTGCATTGGAAGGCTGCTTTGACATTTAAACTGGGGTTGAAACAAGTGAATTTTAGATGTAGTCCAAGCTGAATTACTCACTGATATGTAAATTAAACTTAACATAGACATGGAGGTTAGATATGGTAAGTCTACTGGTTTGTATTTATATGTGATTAATGTCTGAAGGTTACTCTGATTCTGAGTTACGAACCCTAGAACACAGCATGTTACCGCCCGCAAAGTGTGAATCCAGCAAGCTTTATGTATGTACTGTATATTGTACAGGTTTATATATGTATACAATTGCACAAATACATTATTTACACATACATTATATATATTAGCCATATATACACTGTTATTGCCATGCAAGATATTTTGCAAAATGCCAAATTAACAGCAGAAGTACAAAGGAATTCAAAGTGAAATTTTTGTTTGTTTGTTTGTTTGACTTCATGAAATCTTGACATAAAAGTCAGATTCAAATTATGTCAAAACATAAATGGACATACAAGGTTTCTACATGTATATAATAGGTAAATATATACACCAGTGCTGTTGCTGCCTCACATTCCTCTTTTCACTTTGCAATACATGACACACTTACAAACATGGCACACATACAAAATCGAGACTAAGAGTTAATTCAGCTTTTGATCAAATAACCATCTTCACTGTGCAAGAAAAGCTTTTTACTAGGCTTTGAAGCATTGTTCAAGCTCAGTAGTAGTGGGGTATAAAACTATAAAGCCTACATTTAGGAATTAAAAGGTTACTTTTTTATCTACTTTTTCTACTGTATGGCCATACTTCTCTACAAGGACTGTTCATCATATGATCCTCTTCATCCTGGTCATGGGGTGTGAGAGCATAACCATAAGAATTAGGTATAAAATATATTTTGAGCTATATGATAATATTAATTCAGAAGTAATTTCACTTGATGTACATAAATTACACTGTATTTGACACACATTATGTGGTAGTTGGGTTAACTAATTCAAGATTCCAAAAATTGAGGTCCATAAAATCATTTCCATTATCATGAAATTTTTTGTGATTGTAGTGACAGACAATAAAGCTGACATTTACTGATGTTACTCTGTTATTACCTCCCTTAAGTACTTATGTCCATCAACCAGAGAGCACTTTGTAGTATTCATTACTTTTCTGAAGCAGGTTAGCTAACTAACATTTTCAATATACATTTTAAACCAGTTTATATATGAAACTTAATCAGTGATATGGATATGCTTGTTCTTCTGCTTGTAGTTTTCAACTAGTTTAATATTAATCATTAATAAGGCAATTTCAGTGGAATGGAAAAAAAAACTTCTGATGATCAGGGTTGCATAAGTCTCAATTGACATGTTACACTGTAACACCTCAGTTCACCCCTTCAAGCCTAATGAATCTGACTAATGAGATTTTCTTTTACTTGACTGATACAGTAGTGCTTAGAGACTGTGGCTAATCAGTGATTAGCTAAGAGTTCCTTATTTTGCATGACCCCCCACAACAACAGTCTACTGGATATTATACTTTAATACCCGTATCATGAAAAAGTTTTAAAATATCCAAATGACCAAAATGTCTGATAAATCCCACAATCTAATCTTCATTTCAGTAAATGTAATTAAAATGTAAATACAGTATATTCACACCATATGTATATAGTCAATTACACAAATGGAAAAGGTATATCTACAACTGGATATCACTCTTTAATATCACTGTAAAGGACTCACTCTTCTTTAGTAGAACAGCTTTAACTGCATCACATTGAGCAGCCCTGCTGCAGCAAAGCAGCCCTAAACCATGATTCTTCCACCCCCAACTTCACAGTTGGTATGAGGTTCTTGTTCCCAAGTACATGTCATATCTTCTGCCAAAGCATGTCTTCTGTTACTGTGCCCAACTAATTCAACTTTAGATTCATCTGTCCAAAGCACATTGTTCCAGAAGTCCTGGAGTTTGTCTGAGGTTTTTGCAGCAAGGGTTTCCTCCTTGAACTCCTCCCATGAAAAGCAAATTTGCTTGATCTCTTTCTGGTGGTAGATGCTGCACTTTGACATCAACTGTTGCAAGAGTTAAGTGTAGTTCCCATTACTTTTTAGCTTTGTTGGAGGCTTCATTATGCATCTTGTGGTCTACTCTTGGGCTGAACATGCTAGGAGGGCCTGACCTGGTCATGTTGGCGGATGTTTTAAATGTTCTCCACTTGTAACAACTGATTTCTAATAATTTTATAATAATAATAATAATAATAATAATAATAATAATAATAATAATCTGATCAATCCTTTTACCTGCACCTGCAACCTTCTTTCTGTAGGCCCCTGAGAGCTCTTTAGATCTCACCATATTGTTCCCACTCACTTCAACATTATATCACATTCAGAGTTATATCACGGTTTAAGGTGATAAGGTTTTCATGGGGTGTCGTAACTTTTTCACATAACTGTACATTTACAGAATTTGGCTGATCTATTTGAATCATGTTACACGGGTAGGAGAACGTCTTCGGCCCAAACTCTCTTATTGGTGTAGTATGCTTGACTGAGGGGATTGACTTTACAATGACAGTGAGTTTGTGGGAAAAGACACACATAATATGCAAACAGAACATGTCAGGAGCCAATGGTAGAAGTAATCATACCTGACTCTTGTCAGAATTTGAAGACTACAGGTTTACACTGTGAAGCCCAAAGGACAGCTAGTGTTGGGCTGACAGACAATAATCAGATTGACTCTTTAGCTTTGTTAACATCAGAAATTTAAATATCACTTTAATTGACTACTGGTAGTCTTACAATTAGTCAACCTCTTCAAGCATCTTAAGTAGTTAGGCAGTTTCCCAATAATCTTCCAGGACTTCTTCTGAAACCAAGCCTTAATGGACTTTGATATATGTTTGGGATCATTGTCCTGTTGGAAGCCACCAGTTATATTTCCTCCAAGGATTATACTTGATTAAATCCATGTTGCCCTCCACATGCAGCAGGTTTCCAAAGCCAAAAGAACCAGAGCCACTGACATGCTTCTTTTCAGCATGCTTTATGATTGGTCCTCTAGTCATACCGTTGATCAAAGGCGGCAAGTAACAAACTACAATTATTCATTAATAAGTAGATTTTTGAAGTATCTGTCACTGAATACTTCTTACTTTTATTTCCTACATTTCACAAGAACAATCTGTACTTTTAACTCACTATATTTTCAAAAAGACTCATCACTTTAAACATTTAATTTAACTGTTTATAAACAGCACAGTCTCTAATCAAGCAGTTAA
The DNA here is from genome assembly GCA_034509495.1 of Acestrorhynchus altus. Lineage (NCBI taxonomy): Eukaryota > Metazoa > Chordata > Actinopteri > Characiformes > Acestrorhynchidae > Acestrorhynchus > Acestrorhynchus altus. Next base: position 25,088,134 of record CM067501.1, on the reverse strand, counting down.
TCATGTACACAGCTGTTGACAAATCTGAATCCGTGAAAGCTTGATTTCCCAGCAACCACTGATAATGAGTCAGAATCAGGGGGTGGTGGTGCTGGATTCCCTATTTTGTTGACCATGGGGCGGGGTGGCCCCTTCTCCCTCCCAGCTGCCCACACCAATAGCAACCCACCAGGATTTTTTCTGCTTTGACTGCAACTTTTTCAGCTTTGAACATCGCAAACAATCAGAACTCATATAGCCGTATTAGAATACCCGTAAAGGTCTCAGAAACATTGAAGAATAGTCTAGAAATGAAGATTTTGGTACCTGAAACAAATGTAAATGTAGGACCCTTCAGTATCAACAGTGATATAAGAGTTGGTATTATTATAGTTGGACTGTAGTATTCTTAGGGGGGTGGGTTTGTAGGTGGTGTTTTGTTCTAAAAAATGTTATTCTCATTTTTTAAGAGACACAGACAGAGAGAGAGAGACAGACAGTGTAAGAGTGAGAGACAGAGTGAAAGTGAGAGACAGACAGAGAGAGAGAGACAGACAGAGAGAGACAGACAGACAGATGGAGCGACAGACAGACAGAAAGACAGTGAGAGAGAGAGACAGAGAGAGAGAGACAGATGGACAGAGAGAGAGACAGAGTGAGAGACAGACAGAAAGAGAGACAGGCAGACAGAGAGACAGACAGAGTGAGAGACAGACAGACAGACAGAGACAGAGTGAGAGACAGACAGAGAGAGACAGACAGACAGAGAGACAGACAGAGAGAGAGAGATAGACAGAGACAGAGAGACAGGCAGACAGAGAGACAGACAGAGAGTGAGAGACAGACAGACAGAGAGACAGACAGAAAGACAGAGAGAGACAGATAGAGAGACAGACAGAGTGAGAGAGAGACAAAGACAGAGAAAAAGAGAGCGAGACAGACAGACGGAGAGACGGACAGACAGAGAGAAAGAAAGAGAGAGAGAGAGAGAGAGAGAGAGAGAGCGAGACGGAGAGACAGACAGAGAGAAAGAGAAAGACAGACAGACAAAGAGAGAGAGAGAGAGAGAGAGAGAGAGAGAGAGGTGGATGTGAGTTCCTCTCCGCCCTGTCTGAGATTGAGGGGACGAGAGAGAGAGAGAGAGAGAGAGAGAGAGAGAGAGAGAGGGAGGCTGCGCGTGCATGGAGGAGCATGGTGTGTTCTCGGTAAGAGCTTTATTGTTGATAGTGACGCTGTTTGAAATCCGTTCCAGGATCTTTAACAGGAATGATCTCATCGCTCCCACATCGGGAAGACGAGCGTTTACGGTAAGCTGAACGGCTCCTGCTGTAGAGACTGAGTGCGGGGGTCTTCCTCTGCCCCTCTGCTGTGGAGAGAATGCAGGTTATCAGCATCCATCAGCCAGTGATTCTGCAGGCCACTCAGATACACCTCTAAGCAGGGAGATCTTCAGTAGGGAACTGCACTGCTGCCTGATGCCAGGCTGATTGTGGTAAGAGATGAACACCTAGGTTTGAGGAGCTTCACTGGATCTGAATAGAGGAACCTTAATGCGCAGCTCTGGATTCTCCATAACCAGTAGCTTATTGTTGTGTGGGACCATATTGTCTCAGAAAGGACTGGAAAGGCAGTGATTTAAGTTGAGGACAGTTAACGCTCTGCCTGAGATTGATATATTGTTTTTGAACTTCTTTAGTGAAGGTTACTCTGATCATTTAATGTTCTGTTTAAAACCAGTGAGGGATAATAAAAGGTATAAATACCTCTAACAACTGGTTCACAACTGGACATTAAGGACCACGTCACAGTCCTTTGAGGGTACTTCGATAGTGTATAACTGGTAAAGTGTTTCTGTACAGCACCTCTCTCTGAGAGGGGCATAAAGCCCCCAACACTGTGCTGTGGAGCAGTGGAACAGTTTAACAATGGAGCTCCATCCACTGGGTTGAGACAAAGTGTTGTTTGGGATCCACTGTTAATCTAAATGCACTATCTGACCTTACATACACTCTTGTGGCTGAATGCAATTAAATGCTTAGAGCAATGCTCTAATATCCAGTGTAAAGCCTTTCCCAAAGAGCAGAGGCTATTACTGCTGCAAAGAGGGCAAACCTCCTATAAATGTCCTTATACACAATGTGTCTAGTGTGTTTAGAATCAAATTAATCACATGTGTGCATTGGAGGGAATGGCAAAGGGAATTCTACAGCTGTAGAATAGATATTTTCCTATTAAATATATATTAATTCCCAATTTATTGGACATTGAATGTGTGAGAATTCGGTAGCATATGCCAGCTTGACAACCATCCAGCTGTATATTGTGTCACTTGTAACACCACATACTAATTTGAATCAGCATATGACAGAAAATTGCAGGCTTTAAACCTTTATTGGTTTTACCTGTTTACCGGATGCGGGCCTCAGCAGTTCTCCCTGGCCTGCTGTAGTCCCTGTGGAGAAGACTGTGCCATGCCAGACTCACTGGGTTTCCACTGGATGCAGTTCCACTGGGGTTTCATTACAGTGAGCTACTCAGTGTGTTGCAGACATTAAAAACAGCTAGAGTTGAGTTCATCTCTAAAGGACAATTATTCGTCATTCGTTATTCGCTGCTTCTGCTGATAAATGTCTCACATGCTGTGGTTGCCTTTCAGATTTTGGCTGTGGAATGGCAGCCCTCATCATTTGATGTGGCCCAGAAATCAAAATCTGAACAGTAATATGTGTTTGTCTGGATATTAGACAGATATTTTGATGGTACTCTGTATGTTATCTGCAGATGCTTTAATAATAACTCTATGAGACTCAGTTGAGTATCTGTAGTGTTAGGGTGGGGGGTGGATCATTTAATATTTTTGGGGGGTGGGGGGTGATGCAATAAAAATCTATTTCATAAATGTTTCCAGAAATGTACACATTCACAATATTTGTCTGATGAGTTGAAATAGGCAAAATGACCAGTGGTGGATCATTTAATATTTTACCTATTTTATTCAATATTTTCCCACGCTGCACAATAACAATAAATAATGACATTTATAGAACATTTCTGGCCACGTAGGCTAATTGGTTGAGGAAGTGCTCTAACCATGCTGTGGTTAGTGCTGTGCCATTTCAATCACCATGCTGCATCCCTTTGCTAAATGTCATTATGAATTTGAATTATGAACTTGTTTCTATGGCGTAACAACAAGCTGCTTATTAAGGAACTGTAAATTGGTGGAAGAAGAAAATTCAGTTCTCAATTTTTTTATTGCTTACTTTTAAGCAATAAAAATCTCGCAAACTGTTGTATTAAAGATTGTGTGTTTCATCACAGCCATGCTGTTATTTCATAATAACACACTCCCTCTCATTGTCACACTTCAGTCTCGTTGTGCTCGGCTGTCAGTCTTTCCTGTCTTTTTTCTGTTTTGTCTTGGATTGCCACATGCCTTTTAGCAAATGGCTCTGTTTTGTTCTTGGTCTTGTCTCCGCCCTAGCTTGGTTGTAGAATTAGAATGGACGGATTCATGCATCCCCACCAATATCTAGCAAATAGTTCTCACCAATTTGCACCCCCTCCTTTCCCCACATGCTTTTTTATATTCTTTAATTTGTCAACAAATGCATATGTAAGTCCATTGTTTATGAAACTGATGTAAAAGTAAATTAAATTACCCAAATGTAGGGGGAGCCTGAGAGTACAAACCACTAAACACCCCCCCCCCCCAACAAAAAAACAAAACAAAACAAAACAACAACAACAACAAAATGCAGCATTAGTGTGGACAGAAAATACACATAAGAATAGAAATTGCTTGGCAACAAGAGTACATTTATATTTGTAAAACTGTTATTAATTAAAATTTGTATCACATCCCCTGTCACTGTTTAACACATTTCCTTTGTTGGTGTTGTTTTCTATAAGATTCCTAAGGAACTGTTGGAAGTGGTCTGCTGTTATGGGGATTTGGCCGAAAAACATTTGCATTGGTAAGATCAAATATTAATAATAATGCTGTTTTCACTGTTATAAATCTGTGCATATCCCCACAATTTCAGTAAATATACAATGATTATAATGAACACATTTAATAAATAAAAGGGTGTTGTGGCTATGCATTTTCTCTTGGGCAGTGAATTCTTTTCAGTATAATATTTACAGTCTTGGATACACTGTATGTTTAAATGTTTATGGAATCCCCTACTAATGAATACATTCAGCTATTATAAGTTGTTGACACAGATGTGCAAATGCACACACAGCTTGTTTAGTCCCTGTAGAGATGTACTGCCAATAGAATACGACTCCCTGGAGCACATTAAAATGAATCTTTTGCTACCTGATTTTTTTGAATGTAATTAAATCCTCACAGCAATGCTCCATGCCTTTTCATGTCTAGAAAGAAATTTAAGCAAATTGGAGAAAATAAATAAATAAATACATTATTTGTAATAAATATATAGTATTTAAAAAATTCTTTATTTATTTATTTATTTATTACTTGAAGTTTTGATTTAAGTAAAAATTTGTGGGTTTGTAGTCTGCTGGGTATCAAGTGAACCATGAGCTTCAGTTGAGGTCATCCCCTCTCAGGTCTTGTTGCCTAGAAACCTTTCTGAGGTTGTTGTTCTTGGCTCTTCTCATACATAAACAAAAGCTCATGATATACTGCCATGTACACAATCAATCCTTTTACAAAGAAGGGACTCGTACAATGGCTGTCTGAATTCACATGTATTCACCATCAGTCCTGCATGCGCTGCATGCTGCTCTGCCTAGATAAGGGAAAGAGTTTGTCAACAATGGGATGATTATTTTCTGTGATCATCATTTGAAAGTAAGACAATATGTGTGTGTGTGTGTGTGTGTGTGTGTGTGTGTGTGTGTGTGTGTGTGTGTGTGTGTGTGTGCATGTGCTCACATGAATATACACGTGTGTGTGTGTGTGTGTGTGTGTGTGTGTGTGTGTGTGTGTGTGCATGCTTGCGCATTTCTTTATGGTGGGAGGAAACAAGTAACAGGAGTCCACCAATGATGTGGCACGTTGCCTTTGTGACCTTGTCTAAACTACAGGTCATTAAGTTACTCAGTCTTCTAACACCAGGACAGCAATATATTCATGTATTCACCTTTGTGAAAACATGACTTTGCCAGCTTGCTGAAGGGCAGCGCGGTGAGCGTTTGTTTCATTTCAGACAGAGATGGATATGAAAGTCAGACCTGCAGGTAATGTTCTTGTCTTCCGCAGTTCACTTTTGTTGGCTCGTTTTGGGTGTGTATGTGGTGAGAAGTGACACCTCTTTGTGTTATGTTTGATATTAAACTGAGAAAAGGCACCTTCTTTTAAAACCCTCTTTAGAATTGCTTGCTTTGCTTTTGCAGCACAACTATAGGTGTCTTTTTATTAGAGTAATTCTGGTTATGCACCAGTGATGAAAATTAGTTTGGTGTCATATTAAAACATTATATAAAATGTCAGCTGAAATGATTATTTCTGTTAAGCTAAAATAATGTTCTCCTGTAATATGACCATTTCAAGGAATGGGATTGTGTTCTGACAATGATGATAAGCATGCTTGACAGATGATGAACGACAAACTGTTAGTCAAGGGAAGCTCATCCCTCAGGTGCTTTCTGTTGACAGCTTGGAACTTCTGTCTGTAGATTTTAGGAAACTGATACCTTTTGGAGCTGTTTAGGCCTCTGTACAAATATACAATTCAGATAATCTTCATCCTGGAGATGACTTAGATCTTTTACAGATTATTTTTTAATTTACATACACAATCTGAGCAGCGCTTGTTTGGTTGTTATGTAATTTGCATAGCATGCTGCCTTTTAACAATGTATTCCTCGATCACTCCCTGATATTGTTGTTTGCTGTCAGGGGCTTTGAATACCTTACCATGGTTCCGGTTCCTAACACTAACCATATGTGTAAACAGAAGCCTCTTCTGACTAAGCACTCTTCAATTATTAACACTTGTTGGCACCTGTTCTGAATGAGGAGTGTAGTTTTCTATTGTACTAGGACATTGCACGCGGTACATCTGTAATTCAGAAATGTTTGTTTTTAGTGTTCCTTATAATAATACTGGACACTGTGTAGGCTACACAATATGAAGTCTCTATATCAGAGCTATTGTGTATTTTGTATGATTTGGATAATGCCTTTGTTAAGGTAACGTTTGTGCCAAGTGTTTATGGCTGAGCAAAACCCTGCAGGGGCAACAAGCTTTTCACAGCTTTATTCAAGACTGTTAGTGAGGAAACCCAGTAAATCCTGACCTGTGATTTATGTCATGGTATGGAGAGAAGTGAACTGAATTGGCCTTGTGTGACAATGTTCATGTTCGCTTTGTCCAGAGGGAAATGCGGAGGTATCAAAGCATAGTGGCGCAGGTTTGAGGTTACAGTAACACTGCTATGCAATTCAACACTGTTTGTATTTTAAGAACTCAACAACAGTGTTCTGGTTCTCAGTACTTTGGCTCTTCTTTCTATCACGTGATACTCTGCAGTAAGCTGGATTTGATCCTAGTTCACTGGAGTTGGATCAATAAAGAAATATTACTTTCTCCCAATTTGTGTTTCAAAGAGCAGCGCTTTTTGACCCACTTAAAATTCAGCCAAGATCTACAATAAGAACTTTAGTCTGGTTTTATCTGGATTTGTGTACACTCTGTCATTGATTCCTGCTTCTTTCACACACTTAGCCTAAATATTTGACTGTGATAAAGGCTTATAAGGCTAGATGTCCCACCACTCTGCTGTTAACACCTACTAAATGATTAGCTGTAGTCTTATGCAAATTACCACAAGCCCCCTGGGCACTGGAATTCCGCAGCCAGGGTGGAGGTTAACACATCTCTCTGTCTGATGCACATTCAAGCAAGTGCAGGCAATGTACATTATGTTCCAAACCAGGATTACTGAATTATTAGATGGAATTAATGGAATTTCTTGCCCAAGAGAATCATACACACCACACATCCAAATGTGCATGTGGATTATTTATATGAAAAGGTTTATTTCAACCTGGGATGATTTAACTGATTTGTTATATATTATAATATTATAATGTTATTATTATAATTAGCATGTACTCTGTCTTAAGTCACAATAAAATTCTAGGCCAGGTGTCCATCCAACTATTATTCAATTAAGTGAATAATAGTGAATAACAAATATAGCACAAACTATGTAGATAATACTGCATTTCGATCATCTGTAAGAGAATTAAACTTTCTACAATTTGAGCTTCATTTAAGGGCAGGTTGTTGTTGCTTCTTTGTTTAAATGTATAGCTACCCTTTGCAAGCACATGGCTATCATGATTTAGAAAATGCCCACTAACTGGTTAACTGGAAAATCAAAAATGCACAAATAAGTCTGTTACACCAAATGTAGGATCAATGTCATAGTTAGTGTTGCACTTGATCTACAAGACTAATATAACAGGTGTCTGTAAACAGGTTATGAGTTACATAGACTTCCATTACTTGTTTGAGATGTTGTACACACTAATATGCCAAAAGTCATGGGATGGCAGTATGAAAATTGACTATTAGGTGGAGTTGTCAGGGGACAGCTTAGAAGCACCCACACCCTGTAAGTGAGGTTGAACATTACCCAGTGTGCTCAAGAGTTTGTGTGAGAACAGTATTTGGCATCTGATGGATACAACATTGCATTCTGAGGTTTGCAGCCACATTTGTACCAAGAATGCATCACAGAATAAGTTGTGCACAGCGTGGGGCATAAAGGCATGGTGCATTATCCTGCTGGAATATCTAATCATTGTGGGGGTACATGAAGTCCATGAAGGGATACAAATCACCAAGCACTGACACATAGCAGACACTGATCAATTACATGTTTGAGGCTGACCAGTGAATCCAAACCAAACTATGAGAAAACACCCAACACCACACCAGTATGTAACCACCAGCCACCTGCACAGTGCCTTGTTGACAACTAGAGTCCATGGCTTTATGGGGTCTGTGCCACACAGGAATCTACCATCAGCCTGAAACGACCATTATCAGTACTCTAGGATCCAGTTAGTAACTTCAAAAGCCCAGGTGAGGTGCTGTGTTTGCTGCCGTGTTAACCCACCACAATGATGGGTCTTCTCTTCTCATTTCTCATGGAAAAACTTCATAATCAGTTTACATACTGATATCCCATGAGGCTTGGCATGTCACTGTGTTTGCATATTTCTTTTTCTCTGATCAAATAATGTATGCTTTTATTTTTTCCCATTTATTTCTGTCAAAAACAGAATATATTTGGTCGCATTTACATTTTATGCACTCTGTGAATGTATTTCTATCACAGGTAATAGCTTGTATCCAGAATCCAGAATGTAAAATTAATTTAAAATATGTGGATGGAAACTGTGACTATTAAAATAAAACCCCCAAATATTCAAATCAAATCTTATAAAATTGAGAATTCACAATGCAATTAATTTCCTAAAAAAAACACCAAACTGAATGAGAGCTCTGGTATAACCCTACGCATGTGATGGCCTGTTCTGCTCAGAACTGGTATTGGTTAATTGACTGATTTATGAAACCTGTTTGTTGTGTATAAGAATGACAGTGCAGACAGGAAATGGCGCAGAGATGGCTGTGGATGTTAGTGCCGTGGAGAGGAGGCTGGAACCTGCGCTCCAAAGCGCCTGGACAAGGTAGAGCTGAAAAGCCTAATGGGAGTGGGAGTAGACATGAGGCAATACAAGGGTGAAAAGTCAGGAAAGACAGGAGCATTGAGGAAGAGCTACAGAACGGTTTGGAAAGATTTATTCCTCCCTGAAAAATACGGTTATTCCTTCATCTATTTTAGGAGTCAGTGAATGTACTGCTTTAAGGAATGCTTCAGTATTTTGCTTTATTCTGCTTCACTGGTGCTCATATTAAAAAGCATAATGCTATCCACACATTCACACTCAGATTACTTGAAATAAAAGCCATGGATCAGTGGTTTCAACTGCTACATAAGAAGAAACATTAAAAATACTGTCCAAATTACTGTCTGAAGTATTCCACAGATGTAGCAGATGTTCATTAAAGTGGATGCAACCAATCGTTTTCATAATCTAACCACGTCATCTTTCACAATTTTCTGTTTTCCCTTTTCTGCTCCTTGATGTATCAGAAGGTCAAAATGATTTGATGGCAAGTTTTGTTAGAGCTGAAAAAGTACACTTTAGCCACTTTTGTGCTGCTGACATATACTATGGGACAGTCTGCTTTGCTTTGTTGTTTATAGTTTATACCTGGGACATGAAACGCAAAGAGGGTTTAAAAAAAAGGTGTAACCATTGCTGACTCTGGATGGAGCAGTGTTCATCCCTTTTAGAAGGGAACTGTACAAATATTTGTAGCAGCAATAGAAATGGACTGTAGCTGCTCTGAAAGTATTAAACCCCATATTGAATTTCTCAGCCCTCTTGTTTGTAAACTGCAGAGCGTAACAAAATTAGGTGAAGTGTGGTTAGTGTTCAGATACACTCTGACAACAAAAAACCATCATACATATAACATAATCCAGCCATTAGACTGGAATGAAATGTAGAAATGTTAATCATGTGTGTTTTATTAAAGAGGAGGAACGCCATGTTAGAGCCAATGACCGTGACTACAATGAAAGGTTCAGTTATGCTGTAAGTATTTATGCTTGACTGTAAAAGTTTCCATTACAAAATGAATTATGGTTAGTACAGATGTAATTAATAACACTATGTATGAGTTTCTATGAGTTTCACTACTATGAGTTTCATACAATACAGTGGTGTTCAGATTCAGTAATATATAAAAAAGGATGGACTGGTTACTGGTTAAATGTATTATAAAAACTCAATGCCTGAAGAAAATCTGGGCTTTAAGGTGTTCAACCTAGTGCTCTAACAAGTTCACAAACTAGCCACAAGCCCAAACACTTGCCACAAGTTCACAAATTAGCCACGCGTTCAGACACCAGTCAGAAGTTCTGAAACTAGCCTCAAGTTAACACACTGACTACAAGTTCACAAACTAGCCACAAATTAACACACTAGCTACAGGTTCACAAACTAGGGACAAGTTAACACACTAGCTACAAGTTCACAAATTAGCCACAAGTTAACACACTAGCTACAACTTCACAAACTAGCCACAAGTTAACTTACTACTCACAAGTTTACAAAGTAGCCACAAATAGTCACATTCACAATATATGGTCAAATTCACAAATTAGCTACAAGCTCAAAGATTCAAAGTTCACAAACTAGCCACAAGCCCAAACACTTGCCACAAGTTCAGACACCAGTCAGAAGTTCAGAAACTAGCCACAAGTTAACACACTTGTCAGAAGTTCACAAACTAGCCACCAGTTTACAACATAGCCACAAGCTAACACAATATCCACAAGTTTACCAACCAGTCACAAGTTTACACGCTAGCCATAAGCTCAAACACTAGCCTCAAATTCATTACACCACACATCAGACCTTTGGAGATTTTAAGGAAGCCCTGGGATCCTCTCACATATTACATGTTCTAAACAAAGTTGGCTCCCTTAGATTTGCAAATTATATATATTATCCTGGAAATTAATACAAGGTGCTGGGTCTGCTTGTTAATTCAGGGATTGATGTAGATCTAGTAATGTGTGGACAAATGACTATTCTTGTACTCTGAGTCAGACAAATATGTTAGTGCACATTTCCAATGATAGACTACAAGTGACTGAATAATCATAAATCATCTTCTTCTTCAGGACAATCACATCAAGACAGCAAAGTACACCTTCTACACTTTTCTACCCATTAACTTGTTTGAGCAGTTCCAGCGGTTTGCCAATGCTTACTTCTTAGTGCTGCTGATTCTACAGGTAAATCTGGGTTTAGGATTTTTTTTAAAGCTTATGTCTTTGTTGGTATTATTGCGTAGTGGTCCTCTGTATCAGTACTGGGAGAGTGTATTGCTTTATGTTCCCATTCTTACCTTTCTTATGAAATACTTTAGCTGAATGTTATGCTCTTCATGAGCTACTTTAGGTGTATTACTGTAGAAGTGCAACATTTTGAAGTTCATTGCATGCATGTGTGAATTAGAGGTTCATGTGCAGAATTTTTTATGTGTGATTTTATTGCATTATTTTGTGGTTTGTTGTAATGTGAAACGGTGTTGTTTTTGTGTTACAGTTAATTCCTGAGATCTCCTCTCTGTCCTGGTTCACCACCATTGTGCCTTTGGTGTTGGTACTAACTATCACCGCTGTAAAAGATGCTAGTGATGACTTTGTGAGCACTTATTCTTTGTACTAACATTTTGAGTTTTGTCACAATTATGCTATCATTAATCATTAACATTATTATGTTATCATTAATCATCTGCAGAGTTAAAAAACTCATAAAATTGTGTTCAATTAAATTCTAATTTTTAAAGGATATTCAGAAGAACGCTTGAACTCCTTATTTACAGGCTTGTTACTTTGTAAGGATTATTGCCCAGACAATACCCAGAAAACAATGCAAACTGACTAGACTATTCTCAAATTACAGGTGTGACCAGTAAAAGCCATGAGTAGTAGTCAGTAGATTCTGGGCTGTGAACGACTTCATACATTTGTTCTTAAAATCAGAATGAACTTTTACTATATCACTTGATGGTGTATAAACATTTATCAGCTTCTCAGCCCTGCACAACCTAAGTTTTAACAAACACCCTGTTACTCTGAAGGGCTTGGTAATATGCTGATTAGTTGAATTAGCTATGGTGGGAACGCTATCAAATAAGCAGGGTAGGGGTGCCTCCAAAATCAGGGTTGAGAAACACTGTATTAAAATATGCTAGCACCAAACCTGGTCCCGTGAACCCTGCAGTCTGCACTGGTTTCCCTATTGAACATACAGTACTGCTCAACAGTTTACATAGTTTAGAATTAAGACTACATTTACATTGACTATTTATTGTCAAATGACTGTGTTTTCATTTTTTAAATCATAATGACACCCAAAAACATCCAAATGACCCTGATCAAAAGTTCACATCCCCTGGTGATTTTCACCTGATAACGTGCACAGAAGTTGACACAAATGAGTTTGAATGGCTACTAAAGGTAACATCCTCACCTGTGACCTGTTTGCTTGTAATCAGTGTGTGTGTGTGTGTGTGTGTGTGTGTGTGTGTGTGTGTGTGCATAAAAGCTGATTGAGTTTCTGGGATCCAGACAGACTCTTGCATCTTTCATCCAGCCACTGACGTTTCTGGATTGTGTGTCATGGGGAAAACAAAATAATTGTCAATGGATCTACAGGAAAATGTAGTTGAACTGTATAAAACAGGAAAGGAATACAAAAATATATCCAAGGAATTGATAATACCAGTCATCAGTTTTCAAACTGAGATTAACAATTGTAAAATTAAGGTCTCTGTAAAAACCAAACCACAGTCAGGTAGACCGACAAAAATTTTGGCCACAACTGCCAGGAAAAATTGTTCAGGAAGCAAAGAAAAACCTCACAAATAACATTAGCTGAAATACAGGACTCTCTGAAAACTAGCGGTGTGGCTGTTTCAAGATGCACAATAAGGAGGCACTTGAAGAAAAATGGGCTGCATGGTCGAGTCGCCAGAAGAAAGCCATTACTGCACAAATGCCACAAAGTATCTCACCTGCAATACGCCAAACAGCACAGAGACAAGCCTCAAAACTTCTGGAACAAGCTCATTTGGTGTGATGAGACCAAAATCAACAAAATGGACCAAAATTTTTCACAACCATAAATGTTAAATTTGGAGAGGCCTGTCTGGCCTATGATGAAAGGAAAACTACTGTAAAGCAAATACTGGAGGCAAAGTTTCGCTCATCAGCCCGGAAGCTGCGCATGAGACGTACTTGGACGTTCCAACATGACAACGATCCGAAACACAGGCCAAATCGACCCCTCTTTGGCTACAGCAGAACAAAGTAAAGGTTCTGGAGTGGCCATCTAAGTCTCCTGACCTCAGTATCATTGACCCACTCTGGGGAGATCTCAAGTGCGCAGTTCATGCAAGACAACCCAGGAATTTACAGGAGCTGGAGGCTTTTTGCCAAGAGGAATGGGCAGCTTTACCATCTGAGAAAATAAAGAGCCTCATCCACAACTACAACCAAAGACTTCAAGTTGTCATTGATGTTAGAGGGGGCAGTACACGGTATTAAGAACTGGGGTATGTAAACTTTTGATCAGGGTCATTTGGATGTTTTTGGTTGTCATTATGATTTAAAAAGAGAAAACACAGTCAATTGGCAATAAACTTCACACAACCACTAACACTAACCATGAGTGGAAAAAAAGTTTTTGTGTTATCATTCATTTTCTCTGATAAAAGGCCAAGAAGGCAAAACTTCTGCCAGAGTATGTAAACTTTTGAGCACAACTGTACCTAACTCAGTATATTGTTGGTGTTTAATTAACAAGTCAGTTGAATCAGCGGTGTTAGATTAGGGAACGCACAAAATCAGCTCTATATTGGATAACATTAGAAACCGTTGCATGTAAACTACTAGCCTAACATGATGTTAGTGTAATGGTACCCTTAATGATGGTAATGATGTTACTGTAATACTTCATCACGTAGATATCCATTAAACAGTAGCAGTATAAATTTTAAAAGACGATAAGAAGTAGTTATAAATAAGTTTATATGTCTCCTTCTCTTAGCAAATTTATAAAAATACTGTAAGAATAAAGACATCTTGTGGCGCTGCTATACTTGCTACTCTTTCACACAGACAAGCTGTTAGTTTCACTGTAGATCATCTCTGTTCAGCTCCTCTCTTGGGTGTTCTTTGTGTTTCAAGTTTCGCCATAAAAGTGATCAACAAGTTAACACTCGCCAGTCTCAGGTACTCATCACGGGAAAGTAAGTCATCTTTTTTATCTGTTTTTACACATTAGAACATTTTCACATGCAAGCCAAGGCTGCACAATTTACAGTTAAGTTGTTTATACAGATGAGTTGTGTATGTTTTTTTCTGTAGGCTACAAAATGAAAAATGGATGAATGTTAGAGTTGGTGACGTCATAAAACTTGAGAACAACCAGTTTGTGGCTGTAAGTTTATGTTTTTTATAGGAGACAATACAATACACTTTAAATGATTAGGGTTTTCAATGGGCCAATCTTGATGGTCTGGACACTTCTTCATTTTAAGTATCAGAGAATGATATTATGCTTTCTAATTTGGTTGTTATCATTATAATATTGCTTATCCTTCCCATATAACTTTAGAACTTGAATTGCCTAACTCTCTTACAGACTAGAGAACTGATCATGTCAATGTTTACATAACAAGTAAATCCACCTCCATTCCATCATATCTGGTCATGAAAGTCTGGTGGTGATCTGATTCTCAGAGTTTGAGACAGGGCTGAGGACACTTTTAGAATTAAAGTGATGTCTTAGAACAACCACTTTTGCTTCATCAAAGAGCCATGTTTGAAAGATGTGTGAAAGTGAAAAACCTTTACATCAAGTGACAGTTCTGTAGACCCCTAAAATGTTCTCACCCATCTTTATCACAAACACAGTTCTTTATGGAACCAAACAAGGTTCTTCTATGGCATTTCTCAAAGAGCCATTTGAAGCACCTATATTGTTGTAGATCATGAAGTTAGTGTAAATAGTTTTCATTGAGTGGAAATTAGAATGTTAGGACTACATAGTAAAACATGTCTAATAAGAGAATTTAACTGATTTTTCACATGCAGTGTTTGTTTTATATACATAAATTACATTGTGCTTTGCTAGATTTTTACTATATTACTCCCATTTGGTATATAAATATAAACATTTTAGATAACATTCTTTGCTGCTTGAAATATGATTGTGATGAACTGCTGCTTGGGCTCAGTATTACTGTAACATTTATATGTTCCAGTTAGGACTCTTGTATTAAAGTAAAGAAGATTCTCAGTAGTGTTCTTACCAGAGTGTTTGATTGATTTGTTCACTCTGCTATCTTTTCTGTGTCCTGGGCAGGCAGACGTGCTCCTGCTCTCAAGCAGTGAGCCTTATGGCTTGTGCTATATCGAGACTGCAGAGCTAGATGGGTAAGGTCATGTTAGTAGGACATGTTCATCAACATCCTAACTTTCACAGATGTTAAGGTGCATTATATAATGATGTGCAGTTTAGAATTATTGAATAATTGTAAACAAATAAAGTGAGTTATTGATATTATTATTTTATTATTGTTTACAGTCATTATTTATTAATGTGCCCCCCCCATGTGTCATTTGGCCTCTGTATACCACGTCAGTAGACTTGAAATGAAGTGGTTAACATTTGATTAGAGTGTAGATTGAAGAGAGAATGCACAGGCAGACCAATGAAGACAGTTAAGGTAGATAGGCCCAGAATACTTTCTTTAGTGAAAAAAAAAATTCAAGTCAAGGAGTCATTATCAAGGAGGCATATCATTGTCAGTCTACAATCAAGAGACATAATTCTGACATAATTGGATTCAAATAAAAAAGATTCAAACCACAGATGCAGGATGACTACATAAGTCTGACAGATAACTTCTAAAAGTATGTTGAAGGAACGAAAGGTGTTCCAAAGCATACCATATAACCTGTCAAAAATAGTGCTGGTACAGTTGAGGCAGGTGCATGTATATCTACCAGTGGTTCTGTGTCACTGGTTTTTTTTGATAATATGGATGCTGATAGCAGGATAATTTTCAATGTATATTGAGCTATATGTTCAGATGCAATCAAAAGCTTAAAAAATGATGCGATGACTTCACTGTACACATGGATAATGACACAAAATGTTCATGAAAGCAATTCAAGAGCTTGTGATGATGTCCTTTAATGGCCAAGTTAAATAACATCTTGAACCTAACTTGAACTTAACCATAACTGAATATTCATTTCACTTACTGAAGATAAAACCAAAAGCAAACAAGCAATGACTGAGCGTGGCTGCTCTACAGACATGACAAAACCTCTCAGAACAACTCAGAAAGTGGTAATGACCTTGGGTGTCCCAATTTTTCATTGACTGCAAAGGATTTGCATCACAGTATGATAAGTTGTCCATTTATAGTTATGTTAGTTCTTCCAATTAAGTTTTAGCTGTGAAAATGGAGGTGCTATGCAAAATTTCCATACTTGTCTGTAGTCACAATAAAATTAATTATTGAACACACTAAATTAAGTGGATCTACACTTAAATTACCTTTTGTTTGATTTCAAATACATTGAGGTTGTTTACAGAAGGAATAGGACAAAAATTGTGTCATTGTTTATTGTACTTATGGACATGTTAGTATATTCAATGGGATAAAGAGAATTTAACAGTACATGATTGTCTTCTTTAAATTCTTTTCTCTGGATTTTGTTTCTAACAGAGAGACAAACTTGAAGGTGCGCCAAGCCTTGACTGTAACCTCAGACCTTGGAGCCGACGTTGCCAAGCTCGGAGAGTTCAATGGTAAAGCTATTTTAACAACACTAGTATTGCTCTGTCATCACAAATGAGTACTCAACATGAGTTCACATAAAGCACACAGTACATTCACTACATTGATTAGATTAATTGCTGGGCTTGTCTTCGATGTTGGCAGTCGTTACCTTGGGTTGGTCCTAAGGAGAAGCATTAAACTCTGCTTTTTTGTAATATTTGCTTGAACATTAATGACATCATATGTATTTTTAAAGGTCTATCACATCTGTAATATAGAGTGTAAATAGAGTGCATGTAGAAGCAGGAAAAGTCTAAAATTATTGGTATGTATAAAGGATTTTTCACATACTTCATTCTTCACAAGGAAATCCTGGGAAAAGTGTTCCACTCTTGCTGGAAAAAAACTGATTAAACTGAAAAGTACTGATTAAACTTTCACTCGTTTGTTTTCATATTATTTCACAGGAGAAGTTATATGTGAACCTCCCAATAATAAACTGGACAAATTCATTGGGACTCTGTACTGGAAGGACAACAAGTATCCTCTGGACAATGAGAAAATGCTGCTTAGAGGATGTATACTTAGAAACACAGAGTGGTGTTTTGGCATGGTCATCTTTGCTGGTACATTTCCTTTTTGTCATCCTTTCAGTAATCATAAGCAGAATAGCTTTATTGATGCCTGGCTTCCCTTCTACTGAGCACAGAAAAAGTCGCAACCCTGCTGTACTTTGTCTTCATTTATGTTTAATATTTAATGCCTATAAATGGCTGCCAGTGGCTGTGGCTTTAACTGTCCCCAAACGGGATTAACCATGCATGCGTTGTACACATTTTAAATTACATGCTCTTGTCTTAACCTGGCCTTTGCTATTATAAGGGCTCCAGACCAAGCTGATGCAGAACTGTGGGAGGACAAAATTCAAAAGGACCAGCATTGACAGGCTGATGAACACTTTAGTACTGTGGGTAAGTACTAAGATCTCTTCTTGCACTTTTCATGCTGCGTTTTGTCAGTGACTGTGTGACATTTGCGTTACTTGTACTGTGAGACATGAGATCATGTTATGTCTGCAGACGAAAAGTAAAAACTACTACTGAAAAAAATACAATAAACAAGCACTTACAGTAAGAGGTATTACTGTCGTCTAAGGCGGCGTGATGAGTTTTTTTTTTTTTTTGAAAATTGTGTGATAATGAAATTGTAAATGAAGATATCTTGGTTTTCAGATTTTCGGATTTCTTATCTGCATGGGGATCATCCTGGCTATTGGGAATACTATCTGGGAGCAAAGAGTGGGTAGAAACTTTTGGGCTTACCTGCTATGGGAGGAACTTCAAAGCAGTGCTGTCTTGTCTGGATTCCTCACTTTCTGGTCTTACATCATAATCCTCAACACTGTCGTTCCAATTTCTCTTTATGTCAGGTGAGATCATCATCTCATTTCATCATTAGATGATTACAGTTAAAGATAGCTTGATTTAGATCAGAAGTTGACAACCCAACCCAATTTGGAGTCCTGTCAGTCTTCAGATCCTCATCTGTATGTGAGCAGATGTTCACCATGAACTACGTTAAAAACGAACCCCGCTCACAGACACAGCTGACAGTCCTGTAGAGGTGAAAGTGACTTTGTACAGCGGCAAGTCACAGATGTCCCATTAACCAGCTCAAATAAATATTTATGCAGATATTTTGCAAATATTTCGTTTTCATTGTTTAGTGACATAGTGCTTTTTTCCCAATTTATTTAAAACATTTACGTCAAGACTCTGAAAGCTCAAAGACAATATAAGGATGATGGGTCACGGCATTTTTTTTTTTGCTTTTGTTTGCTACATGGATAATTTAAGTTAAGCTTTTTAATTAATTTGAATCATCAAAAATGTGTTTGATATCAAATTAATATGTTTCTTTACTTTGGTTCAGGGGCTTTGAGGCAAATGTTGCCAATAAACACTAGAAGTCAATACCAATATATTTTACTTGAAATCTCGACCCTTTTAAGATCTTTATTAAATAGAAACAACAGACATTTTCACAGGAATTTTGCCTGCAAGATTTGAATACACATAAAAGTAAATACAGTAATGTGGTGCTCTCAATATTCAGCACATGCATTTAGCTACAGAATGAAATTTGTTTAGTTAATAGTACTTATCGTATTTCATCTTAAACCAGATGATATAATCTACCTGACCTTAATGAGTTCAGTGGAAAATTACAAGTACAGATATGATGGAAGTGTAGCTCTATGTGCAGGATTTGTATTTGCTGAAAGGTTATTGTTATGTAGATTTGTTTTCCATAAGGAAGAAATATGATAATTGTTTTGTCATTGTTTGACAGGTATCCGTAAAGCTGTAGAAACAGTATATATCAAATTTATTTTGTGTAAATAAAATATTTACAAAATGACTGTTAAATAGTACAGTATAGTACAGTAAACATATTTTTTTTGTTTCTGTAGATTCAAGATAGCATTGAGTTAAATTATGCAAAAATATAGAATAAAATAAAATATATTAAATAATATATGTAATTAACTGCATCCCTGATCTGTTCTTCTGTACAGCGTTGAGGTCCTTCGTCTAGGTCATAGTTACTTCATAAACTGGGACCGGAAAATGTACTACAGTCGGAAGGACACTCCCGCTGAGGCCCGAACCACCACCTTGAATGAGGAGCTGGGCCAAGTCGAGTTCATCTTCTCAGACAAAACAGGCACGCTCACCCAGAATATTATGGTCTTCAGTAAATGCTCCATCAATGGAAAGACCTATGGTGAGAAAATATTGTTGGTATTTTTTTAAACAATCTTTTTTCAAACAATGTTAATGATCTATTTTGGTATTCATTTGTGTGTGTAGGTGATGTTTACGATGAGTTTGGACACAAAGTGGATATTACAGAGGTAGCGTTTAGATGGACATGCAGTTTCCCTGTTGTCTTTTTAGTTATTGGAGCTGATGAAGGGTTACTGATTCACACTTCTCTGTTACTCTCACTGCGCAGAAAACACCATGTGTGGATTTCTCTTTCAACCCGCTGATGGACCGGAAGTTCCGTTTCCATGACAGCAGCCTAGTAGAGGCCATTAAGTTAGAGGAGCCTTTGGTGCAGGAATTTTTCAGGCTGCTTGCTCTGTGTCATACTGTCATGCCGGAGGAAAGGAGTGAAGGTAAATGTTAAACATCTTTTCAGTAAATGCTCCTCATCTGTGTTTCACACAATACTTTTTTAAAGGTAGTTTGCTGGGCAGAGTCAGCCTATTTGATCTCCTGAATGCTTTTTTTATCTGTCCCAGGAGAGCTGGTGTATCAGGCTCAGTCTCCAGATGAAGGAGCCCTGGTCACTGCAGCTCGCAATTTTGGATTTGTATTTCGAGCCAGAACACCAGAGACCGTTACTGTATATGAAATGGGAAAGGCTGTCACCTACCAGCTACTTGCCATACTGGATTTCAACAATGTCCGCAAGAGAATGAGTGTTATTGGTGAGCCCTTGTAACTTGCACTGATAAAATGTGGTAGATGGTGGCCATCAAAGAGGTATTATCTGTGTATCTTCAAAGGTACGGTTGAGGTCCAGTTGTGTACCTTGGTCATTGGTTTTTAGTGGTACACTGTATACACTTTCTCTGGGGAACAATGCAATTTCTTAACTTTTGATGGCATTTGGACAATACAAATTGTTGTTTTATTTGTCTTAATGTACACAAGTGCACTCATCATAAAAAAACAGTTGGATTCAGAAGAAAGTGTCAGATTGCAATGCTATTGGGATGCTATGGCTTTGGGTATAATGCAACTTGTCAGACCCCTTGCAATGGATTTCATGATGGTGTCCTGCGATAATCTGTGTTAGGTATCTTAAATATTCTCAACTCAATTCCTGCAGATTTGGCAGTAGATGTGGTGTTGATAGCTTGTCTAAATGCATTCCACTCACAATGTGACTGGCCATGGTATTCACCCCCTTGGTATTTTTCATGTTTTTTTACCTCACAACCTGGAATTAAAATGAATAATTTCAGGCTTTGCATCATTTCATTCACAGAACATTCCCACAACTTTGAACATTTGATTTATTATGAAGCAAACAACAAATAGGCTAAAATAATGGAATATCCAGATGCTGCTTGGGAAATCTGCAACTCCTTCAGGGTTACCTTTAGTCTCAGTCTCTGTACTGCCTCTCTGATTAATGCCCTTGTCTGGTCTGAGAGTTTTTGTACGTGGGCCTCTCTTGGCAGGTTTGTTGTGGTAACATGCTCTTTCCATTTGATGATGATAAGTTTGATGGTGCTCTACAGGATCATCAGATACACTGATATTTATTTATAGCCCAAGACTTCTCAATAACTTTAATCCTGACTTGTTTTGAGATCTCCTTGGGGTTTCTGGGGTTGTTTTGTTTACAGGTGCCTCTTGCTTAATGGTGTTGCAGCCTCTGGGGCCTAACAGAAAATGTGTGTATATACTGACAGATCATTTTACTTGCTCACAGGTGGACTTCATTTCACTAAGCATGTGATTTCTGAAGGTAATTGGTTGCACCAGAACTATTTAAGTGCTTAATAGCAAAGACGAATTTCATTTTTTTATTTCCAAATATTATATATATTGTGCAGATGCATCACATGCAATTCAGTAAATACAATATGAATTATATACAGTATATACAATTCACTGTATGCCTTTAAGGTAAGATCTTAAGAGGGTAGAAGTATTGTCCTGTTGGAATTTTGCACCAGAATGTACATTCAGAAAAGGTAGGGCCAATGGTTGCAGGACGTGATTAATATAATGTTGGGCTCACAAAGTGTCAAAATATACATTTGTTGGTCATCTCCACCACAAGCAGGGCTTGTCACTGAAAAGGATTCGCTTCCATTCTGAAAGATTCCATGGCAATCTGGCCTGACACAATTGCAGTTGTGCATTGCAGTCAGTTGATTCCTTCTGGGTGCAACTATTTTTTGATGATAATTGTATTTTCATTAATGCCAAGTGTTATATATTTTTTGTACAATAGGTTACTGAGTTGGTAAATGTGGGAATGAACACAAATCCTGAGACATTTTTTTTTAAATATTTGAATCTACTGTATATTTCTATGTTTTAAAATTAGCGCTTAACACGCAATCCGAAAAATATTTTATTAAATATTATATATATATATATATATATGTGTTATATATCAAATTATATATTTGTTGAAAACAACAGCATAGTGTGATTCAGTATTTATTCCTTGTAGGTTGTAGCTCTCTGAAACAAGTAGAGCAATTCTTTTGGAAGTGAGGATTACAAACCTCTAATCTGAACGTTTCATAAGACCTGTGCCTACAAAGAAAGCTCATTTCCTTGAAGTTTGCTTAAGCACATTATGGGTGACTTTTTCTCTTGTACAGTGAGAAATCCAGAGGGACAGCTGAAGCTTTACTCTAAAGGAGCAGACACAATAATCTTTGACAGACTAGACCAATCCAATGAAGAACTAATGTACACTACCTCAGAGCACCTTAACGTGAGTTCACCCTCCAGTATGCCAGTATGCACTGTTATACTAACTAAAGGTATTGAATGTTTTTGAAGATTGTATGTGTCCTCTCTTGTCTTGCACATTCACACCAGGAATATTATGAAGCTGCTCAGGGTAAAATGGATTTCACATTGGTAAATTGGTGTCTGTAGCCACCTACTAAGTCAGATTGTATCTTTCATTTATTCCAGACTGTGGCCTCTCACAGAGCAGTGAGGCTCCGTTCACTTTAGTGGAGAATCTATATATTTGATGCTGTGCAAGCAGAGGAAGATGTGAACTATGCTCTATTGAACCCATTAAACAGGAAATAGGAAGGATAAATCAGTGCCATCGTAAATGTTACAATGTAACTGTATTCTGTCATTCTGTTTACAGATTTGTATTTTGTACACCATTTGAAAACACCAGCTTGAATTTTCATTGCAATAACATTTCATCATGAATCAACCAACAATTAGTAAAGCAGAATATTTTAAGCCACATTAACATATGTGAAGAATGTTTTCCTTCTATACATGTACAGTTTCTAGGTTTCCGTGAAAGAGTTGGGGTACTTTTGTTTGACTTTTTATTGTATGTGAACATGTCTTTGTAGGAGTTCGCCGGCGAGGGTCTGAGAACATTGGCCTTGGCCTATAAAGATCTGGATGAGGACATGTTTGATGAATGGATGAAGAAGCTGCTGTTTGCCAGCACAGGGATGGACAATAGGGAAGAGATTCTAGGGGCTCTGTATGAGGAGATAGAACAAGACCTGATGGTGAGAGAAACTATGTGGGCAGCTTGTGTGTATTTGTGGGAGTGAACACTGAACACACATAACAGTGTAGTTGAATATATAGTAGACTAAAAATACATTGTGGATGTGTTGGCAGGATTTGAGTGTTGGAACAGTGGAATATGTTTCTTGTCTCTTATTCTCTCTGAAGCTTCTTGGTGCCACGGCCATAGAAGATAAACTGCAGGAAGGAGTGCCAGAAACTATTAGCTGTTTAACCCTGGCCAATATTAAAATCTGGGTTCTCACTGGAGACAAACTAGGTGAGCAGGAATATGGATGTATAGGAAGCCCAAACACTATGTGTAAGTATTTACCCCCTTGGTGTTTTTCATGTTTTGCTACCTCACAACCTGGAATTAAAATGGGTTATTTGAGGGTTTCATTTTTACATTTACAGAACGTCTAAAACTTTGAACATTTTTTATTGTGAAGCAAACAACAAATAGGACAAAATGACAGAACACTTCTGTGTGCATAACTATTCACACCCCTTAAGTCAGGGCTTTGTAGACCATCCTTTTGCGGCAATTACAGATACCAGTCACTTTGGATAAGTCTCTATGAGCTTGCCACATCTTGCCACTGGGATTTTTGGCTCCAAGCAAAACTGCTCCAGCTGCTTCAAGTTAGATTGTTTCTGCTGGTAATCAGCAATCATGGAGTTCTCATTGGAGTAAGGTCTGGGGTTTGACTAGGCTATTCCAATACATTCAACAACTTCAGTGTTGTTTTGACAGTTTGCTTTGGATCATTGTCCTGTTGGAAGGTGAACCTTCGTCCCAGGCTCAAATCACTGACAAACTGAGACAGGTTTTGCTCAAGAATATCCCTGTATTTAGCGCTGTCTTCATCTTGACTCAGACCAGTTTCCCACTGAAAAACACCCTACACAGCCTTTTCCTTGGTAGCCAAAAAGTTTAATTTTGTACTCATCTGACCAGTGCACCTTCCTCCACATTTGAGGAGTCTCCCAGATGCCTTTTGGCAAACTCAAAATGAGCCTTCCTATTTTTGTCGTTAAGTGAAGGCTTTTTTTTGGTCACACTTCCATAAAGCCCAGCTCTTTGGAATGTACAGCTTATTGTGCTTGTATGGACAGATACTCCGGTCTCTGCTTGGGAACTCTGCAGCTTCTTCAGGGTTACCTTTGGTCTCTGTGCTGCCTCTCTGTTTAATGCTGTCGTTGCCTGGTCTGAGAGTTTTTGTGGGTTGCCCTTTCATGGCAGGTTTGTCGTGGTACCATGTTCTTTTAATTTGATGATGATAGATTTGGTGGGGCTCCAGGGGATCATCAGAGATTTTGATTTTTTTTATAGCCCAACCCTGTACTTCTTAACAACTTTGACTTGTTTGGTGATTTCCTTCATATTCATGGTGTTGTTTGGTTAGTGGTGCTTCTAGCATAATGGTGTTGCAGCTCCTATGTGTGTATATGCTGATATAGCATGTGTTACTTAGATTGCACACAGGTGGACTTAATTTCACTAAGCATGTGACTTCTGAACATAATTGGTTAGGGGCTTCATAGCAAAGGGGGTGAATACATATGCACGTCAATTTTCAGTTTTTTTTATTTCAAATTTTTTGTTTCTTATTTCACTTCATCAACTTAGAGTATTTGTGCAGATGCATCACATACAATTCAGACATTTAAAAAAAAATACAGGTTGTAATGTAACAAAATAGGTAAATGTTACTGGGGGTAAAGGCCAGAGGGTGAATACTTTCACACGGTACTTTAGAATGGCTCATAAATGTATCTGAATTTAAAGTCACATTGATTTTCAGCATCTACAACAGATAAGCTTTTCAAACTCATTTAGCAATGACCTGACATGAACATGCTGAATTGGGAGCTGATTGTTTGCAAATCATAAGAAATAGAATTTCTGTCGTGAATTTGCATTGCCATATGACAATATTTTGATGTATTATTCCACCCATGAGTGACAATTAGAGAACACTCTAATATATACAGTGGCATGCAAATGTTTGGCCCCTCTGGTAAAAATTACTTTTACACTGAATGATTAACCAAGTTGAAGTAGAAATGATCTCCAAAAGGCATAAAGTGAATTTAAGCAAAAACAGCTTTTACATTTTCAAAATAACAAAAAAACTTGTATGAAATAAAAATGTGGGGACCCTGTATGGTTAGTACTTAATAACACCCCCTTTGGCAGGTATTACAGCTTATAAATACTTTTTTTCAATTCTTGTTAGAAAATCT
Organism: Acestrorhynchus altus; assembly: GCA_034509495.1. NCBI lineage: Eukaryota > Metazoa > Chordata > Actinopteri > Characiformes > Acestrorhynchidae > Acestrorhynchus > Acestrorhynchus altus. The sequence goes on along the minus strand of CM067501.1, from coordinate 25,063,155 downwards.
TTGGATAGAACTCAAACAAGCAGTGTAGGCAAAGCAGCCCACAAATCTCACAGAACTGGAAGAATGGATGAAAATCCCTCAATGATGTTCAGATTATGTTCTGATCAGTTGACTGTGAGGGCCATTGTAAAACATTCAGCCTGTGTCTATTGTGGATTTTGAGGTGTATTTTGGATCATTATCTATTTGTGGAAGCCAACTTCTTTTCAACTTAAGCTTTTTTTAAAGATGGTGTTATGTTTGCTTCCAGAATTTGCTGGAATTTCATTGAATCCATTCTTCCTTCTGTCTATGAAATGTTCTCCATGTCACTGGCTGCAACACAACCTCAAAGCATGATTGATCTACCTGATGATTAATGGTTGGAGAGGTGTTTCTTTAATTAAATTTTTCTCCAAACACACCTTTGCTCATTGCAGCCAAAGAGTTCTATTTTAACCTCAATGCATCAGTCTTGTTCAGATGTTCTTTTGCAAATGTCTAACTGCTTTTTAGCAATCCTTGAAGCAGCTCTCAAAAAATTACCAGACCTTATTTTGACCTCCTCTGTTTCTGTTAACTGCCATTTCCTAATTACATTTTGAACTGAGCTAACCTGAAATGGTAACCTGAGAATCTTCTTATAGCCTTCTCCTGCTTTGTGGGCCTCAACCATTTTCATTTTCAGAGTGCTAGGCAGCTGCTTAGAAGAAACCATGGCTGCCCTTTTTTGGGACAAGGTTAGAGGAATCTGGATATTTATAAAGTTTTGAAATTTGCATCACCTGGCTTTTCCTAATGATGACTGTGAACAAGCCATAACCATAACAGGGTAAATAAAATCTGAGTCCTGGTTCAAAGTTATCTTAGCCCTCAAATCTCCTATACTTTTGCAAGGTACTCATTTTCTTTTTCACTCTACAAAACTTTTGCATACCACTGTATTTGCTTAAATACTGTAGTGTAACTATATACTAGGTGCAGTTAGAATGTCTGTTTGACTCTGTGTCTTCTATGGTTGCAGAGACAGCAATGAACATTGGCTACTCCTGTAACATGCTGAGAGATGATATGAACGAGGTGTTCATAATCTCAGGTCACACCCTACTGGAGGTTCAGCGTGAGCTCAAGTAACAGCTTACACTCAGTTAATCATTTAGAATGTCAATAAACAGCCTTCACATTCACTGCTACTGGTCTGATGATTGAATACCATTCAAAAATTACCCCTTAATACTGTATTAGATATTAGGTTTAACATTGATTCTTAGGTACAGGTCAACACTTACACCTAGGCATGACAAGATGACAGTATGAAATTGGATAACTTTATAAGCAGCCCCTTACTTTGGTGTGTTTTGTCAAAAAGAAATACATTTAGGTGCATGTAAATAGAATTAATAAACAGTAAAAGCTTGTCCAGAATCTGTATATGAAGCTAAATGTGTGTTCATCTCCACTATCAATCAATAAGTGTCCTCTAGTTTTACATTGTCTAGTTTTGCTGAATGTATTTTGCTTCATTTCTTTCATTTCTGGTCTTCACTGTTCCTTCATGTTCAGAAATGCCAAAGAGAGGATAATGGGTCCCAGTAGAGAGAGATTCAGCAGTGGCCAGGATGTGGGAAAGACAGATATGTATGCCAGTGACTCTGTGTTTGAAGAAACCATCATTGCAGAATATGCACTGATCATCAATGGACACAGTTTGGTAAGGAGCCCTGAGTTGTTTCTCTTGTGCTTTTATTTTTAAAATACAATTTGTATTGTTTTTTTCACACCTATAATCATCAAAATCCAATGGCTTCCAATAAGAACTTATTGCATTTCAGTTTGGGTACAGCCTTGTTCATTATCTTTGAGATACATTCATGGTTCTATTATTGTATCTGTTGGTTGAATCAGTTTCATGGATGGAGCCATTCTATGAACTCTGGCAACCTCTGAATAACACATTATATATATATATATATATATATATATATATATATATATATATATATATATATATTTGCTGAATATGATGAGGGTGTTACAGTTAAATGGTAGGACCATTTGTGGGGCATAACACATTCATCTCACTTTATCCCACCTGCAGGCCCATGCCCTGGAGGCAGAACTGGAGCAGATCCTGCTGGACGTGGCCTGCTTGTGTAAGACTGTGATTTGTTGTAGGGTCACTCCCCTGCAGAAAGCCCAGGTGGTGGAGCTTGTCAAGAGACATAAGAGAGCTGTGACATTGGCCATTGGGGACGGTGCCAATGACGTCAGTATGATCAAGAGTAAGACTGCATACAGCTATGATGTTGGAAACAAAACATGTATGAAAACTATAAATCTTTCTGATATGTGACTGCCTTTATCTTACGGCTCTGTACATTCCTCTCTATATGAAATAGCTAATATGAACAGACAGTGACTACTTAATATACAATCAAATCTATCCTAAGGAGTCACAATTTTAATAGAAATGCTGCAGTTTTACATGGGTGATCTAATGTTGTTTGGTGTGTAACCTTTATCCAGCTGCACACATTGGTGTGGGCATCAGTGGGCAGGAGGGCATGCAGGCTGTGTTGGCCTCTGACTACTCCTTTGCCCAGTTCCGCTACTTACAGCGCCTCCTGCTGGTCCATGGGCGTTGGTCGTACCACCGTATGTGTAACTTCCTCTGCTACTTCTTCTACAAGAACTTTGCTTTTACACTGGTGCACTTCTGGTTTGGCTTTCTGTGTGGCTTCTCTGCTCAGGTAAACTAGAGGTTATTGTGACTCTCTGAATGCAAAAGTGCTTACTTGTAATACCACCTTAGAAATGTATCAAAAGCATATCTTTACAATTTATTCTCTGTTCTCTTTCTTATCAAAGACGGTATATGACCAGTGGTTCATCACCCTGTTTAACATCGTCTACACCTCTCTACCAGTTCTTGCCATGGGTCTGTTTGATCAGGTGAGAAGAATATGTAGTAATGAGTAATGTGTCTACATCCTAGCTGTTGGATTATTAAAACTAACAATAACAATTCAAACAATATGGAAAACACTACACAAAAGATATAATCTATTACCATCAGCTGAAGGTGAGATTTGAAGATATTAAAATGTACAAAATCGTTTCAGGGATAAAAGCATGTAAATTACACGTAAATTCACATTTCAAGCTATTTTTTGTTTTACTGTTAATCACTTTGGCTTATAGCTCACAAAAAACAGAAATCCAAAATCTTAGAAGAATATTAGAAGATTTAAATTAAAATTTGCATTACATTACTAATCACAGTTCAAACTTTAAAACAAAAAGATTGAAGTAGATCACTTTAAATATAAAAATTATAAAGTTAAATATGTCCATTTAACTTTTTAATTAAACCTTGTTCACAGTATTCTATTTTGTTGAGATGCACTAGTAGTTCTGTAGTTCAGAACAGAAGTTTTAGAACACAGTTTTTGACAGTTTCTTCTCAGCATTTATCAGCACTTCAAGTCAAATGAACCTGAATTGGTACTATGTTTTGTGACCTTAAATGCGTACAAAAGAAAATGTCCATCATTGGTCCTCCCAACACGGAATGAATACATTTGGATAACTGCTTTCAGCAGATCATCTCAGTTCTCTGAGAAACATAAACAGACTACAAAACAAAAAATGTTCAAGGCCTGAACAGTCAGTCATTGGGAAAAGGTTGAAAACAGCAGAGAAATCTGATGTTCAAGCCCTGGTTTAAGAAAGACTGGAGGAACTGCAGGGAGGAAAAACTCCTTGAAAGGACAGGTTCAAAAGGGTGACATACATATTACGGATCATGTGTTTTTTCATTAGACAATTAGACAGTTTTAAAGAATATGAAGATGAAAAAGAATAAATAATAATAATAATAATAATAATAATAATAATAATAATAATAATAACAACAATAAAAATAATAATAATAATAACAACAACAATAAAAATAATAATACATGTTTAGGGTGGGTGGGTTGTCTCCTGTCACTGCTCATCACAACATTGTATTATCATTGTTTTCGACAGGATGTAAATGAGCAGTACAGTCTGCGCTACCCTAACCTCTACAGACCAGGCCAACTTAATCTGTTGTTCAACAAGCGCAAGTTCTTCACCTGCACATTGCAGGGGGTCTGCACCTCATTTGTCCTCTTCTTCATTCCGTATGGGGCATTCCTCTGTGCTGTGCGAGACGATGGCTCACATATAACTGATCAGCAGTCTTTCGCTGTTACCATAGCAACCTCACTGGTCATTGTGGTTAGTGTTCAGGTAAATGTTTGTTTTACTTACTTTTCATGATAATGATAGAACTCTTCTGATGATAAGCATTAGTGATGCAGAGGTGGATCAGGTGTCTACAAACGTTTGAACATGCAGTGCATCCAGAAAGTATTCACAGGGCTTAACTTTTTGCTTTCTTGTTTTATTACAGCTTTACACCAAAATTGATTACATTCATTTTTCCCTCAACATTCTATACACAATAGCCCACAATGACAAAGTGAGAACAGTTTGTTTGGAATGTTTGCAAATGTATTTCAAAATAAAACGCAAAAATATAATATACATACAGGGGTTGGACAATGAAACTGAAACACCTGGTTTTAAAGCATAATAATTTATTAGTATGGTGTATTAGGGCCTCCTTCTGCGGCCAATACAGCGTCAATTCGTCTTGGGAATGACATTTTTTGGATACAATCCAGGTTAGCACCCGAACATCCCTTTCAGACAGCTTCCTCTTGCGTCCACGGTTAATCCTGTTGGATGTGGTTGGTCCTTCTTGGTGGTGCTGATGTTACCCTGGATACTGTGGCTCTTGATACATCACAAAGACTTGCTGTCTTGGTCACAGATGCGCCAGCAAGACGTGCACCAACAATTTGTCCTCTTTTGAACTCTGGTATGTCCCCCATAATGTTGTATGCACACTAAAATGACAGGTGTTTCAGTTTCCAACCCCTGTAAGTATTCACAGCCTTTGCTCAATACATTTTGAAGCACTTTTGGTAGCAATTACAGCCTCAGGTCTTTTTGAGTATGATGCTACAAGCTTGGCACCCCATTATCAACCATCATTAGATTGGATGGGGAGCATTTTTAGATATATTTAGAGATGTTCAGTTGGGTTCAAGTCTGGGCTCTGGCTGGGCCACTCAAGGATATACACAGAGTTGTGCTGAAGCCATGCCTTTGTTATCTTGGCTGTGTGTTTAAGGTCATTGTCCTGTTGGAAGATAAACCTTCATCTCAGTCTGAGGTCCAGAGTGTTCTGGAGCAGGTTATCCTCAAGGATGTCTCTATACAATGCTGTAGTCATCTTTCCATTGACCCTGACTAGTCTCCCAGTTCCAGCTGCAGAAAAAGATTCCCACAGCATGATGAGGAGTGCCGTCTGTCTGGTGACTCTACCATATAGGCCTGATTGGTGGAGTGCTGCAGAAATGGTCGTCCTCCCTGACTAAGGCCCTCCTACCATGATTACTCAGTTTGACTATGTTCATGTTATATTTTTGTGTTATAATTTTAATCAATTTGCAAAGATTTCAAACAATCTTTTCTCACTTTGTTATCATGGGTATTGTGTGTATAATTTTGAGGGACAAATGAATTGAATCCATTTTGCAATAATTCTGTTACATAACAAAATGTGCAAAATTGAAGTGCTGTAAATATTTTCCGGATGTGTAATATACACTGTATTTTACAGCTAGTGTTTTGTATGGAGATTGTACAAGCTGTGTGTGTACAATGGAATGGCTGTGTCAGCAATATCTGCACTTATAGCTGTAGATGAACTGACTAAATAGAAGAACTGTCAAGATACTTTTGAACATGAAGGGCTGGTTTCCTGGACAGGAGATCTTTGACTCTTTGGTAAATACCAACATTGTAAACAAATGCTGTTATTTCAGATTGGGCTTGACACAAACTACTGGACTGCGGTGAACCACTTCTTTATATGGGGCAGTCTGGCTGTTTACTTTGCTATACTGTTTGCAATGAACAGTGATGGCATCTTCAGAATATTTCCAAGCCAGTTCCCCTTTGTAGGTAAGTGAAACCCTAATCAATGCTGGTATACTAAGCTTGGTTTATCCTGTGGTTATTTCCATATTCCTCATACCACTACCTCGCTGATTGCTGGAGACCTCCCAAGGCATCTGTCATGTGTAGTTTGTATTTTGTTCCAGGCACAGCGCGGAACACACTGAATCAGAAGAGTGTGTGGCTCGTCATTTTCCTCACCACTGTGGTGTGTACAATGCCCGTGGTGGCCTTGCGTTTCCTCAAGACAGACCTCCATCCCACGCAAACTGACAAAGCAAGTATATTAGAATCAAAATTACAGCATGTAGTAGTTGAGAAGGTTGATTTTCCGATATCCTGTGATTTTTTCCCCCCATTTTTAATGAAAATGTGTCTGTCTGTTTTTGCTTATGTTTCTGTATAATGGTGCCAACATGTAGTTATTGAGTGTGTGGGAGCTTCAAAATCATGTTCATGCTTCACTGATTTGTAATAAGGAGATTGGAATCTCTGTCATTCCCACTCGATTCCAAGAACAATGCTGGCAAGACCTGCATCGTATTTGTCCAGTAATATTCAAAATTCAAATGTCAAATGTCAGTCTACATACTTATTTTCAATGACAGTATCTTTCAGCTTGTTCAGAAATGTAAATGTAAAATGTGTCCTTTAGGAGTGTCTCAAATAGCTAACTGAGCTCAGGAGTAAGAAATACAGATTTTCACATAAAGTTGATTTAAGCTCAACTTCAATTGGGTTTTTCACTGTATTTTTACAGTGTGACTGTTCTCACTCATTTCTCTGCATTTGGACCAGTAAAAAAGAAGACAAGGCTTTCCTTTCTGGTGGTAGTTTAGATTCTATCCTAGTATGGATCCTTGTTTGCCCCACTTTCAGCTTTTGTATACTAAGTTTGAAGTCCCCTGACACAGGAAACGTGGTGGTCACAAAACCTGGTTTATTTAACATTTCTTTTATTTCCATAACGTTCATTTATTTCCATAACTAGTGATTAATTGTTGTGGTGATATACTGCTGACTACTATCAAAAACATTGTATTCTACTAAAGTCACAGTTGCATTTTACCATTTCAGCAACTTTGATAAGGGCTTTATAAGACTGTTACAAAACCCTCTTGAGGTTTTGGATTGGCATTTTTTGGCATTTATTAAAGTATACTAATTTTGTCATCAAAATTCTCAAACTATACAAAAAAGGCTATACAATCCAATGTATTGTTGTGTACCAAAGTAATCAAATCATGCTGTGGTGAAATGTGGGATTTTTTTTTTTACATCAAATGTGTGTGCAGGCAGAATAGTACACCCATTCATTTCTACTTCACTGTCCCCTGCAGGTTCGTTTGCTCCAGCAGGCCAGCAGGAGGCAGGGGCCTCAGGAACAGAACCTCAGACGGGTACGAAGGACCAGCTCCCGACGCTCTGCCTATGCCTTCGCCCACCAGCAGGGATATGGAGAGCTCATCACCTCCGGCAAGAACATGAAGGTCCACACCTCCTCCACCTCAGCCTTCCCTGGTTCCTCTATAGGGAGAGCTCACAGCAGTAGCAGCTGGATAGAAACCATGCTGAAAAAGAGAGTGGACACAAATGGTGAGGTGGATGCTGAGGAGAACATGGATTCTGGAATTACAGATAACACTAGAGTGGATGAAAGAAGTGAACACAGCCTGGAGACTTTGTACACACACTGATTGGAATACAATGCAACATTAAATAGGGCAAGCTGAGAGATTCCATCCCACTGAATGGTGGGGTTTCTCCTTACTCAACATCTTACCTGAAAAAGTTAACTGGCACAAGCACCAGTCACTTGATATGTATGTAATGCCATAGTTTGGCAGAAATACGGTATTAGAGGACCACCGAACTCCAAGAACAAGACACAAATACACGTTGGGCATGCACTCTCATACCTCACAGCTGTATGGCTTTATGGAGAGTGGTTCACAGTGTCCAGAAAACAGAAGACTGAAGTGGCACTAAGGAGACCAGCATTGCAAAGGAGAGACTCCAAAGAGCCAGCATATTGAAGCACAGATAACACTCCTTACCTTTCTGTCCTGATTCCCTCTTTCATGCAAATGCACTCAATTCTCAGGGTGCACTTTTCATTTATTTGTGGCTCATTGAACAGAATGCATTCTGTTTTTAGTCAATTTAGTTTTGATTTATTGGTATCTCCCCAGTGGACTAACGCAAACATGCAAATGCTGAAACGTTGCTCCAGAAAGCCACATTTTAATAGAATTTCTGACATGTTCTTCCTATGCTTCCAGTACACAGCAGAGCCAGCCAGTTGGCTACATACAACATAATTGTGTGCACAATTTCAATGCAATTATATGAGCTACTGGTGAAATTGGGAAAACTGCGAGTCTCTCAGGATGTACACGACTTGTTTATTTCAGCATTCTATTTTCAAGCTCCTAATTTAGGCTACTGATTGTTTTACCTTATTCTTGTAGTTCCACAGCTGGAATAAGAAGAAAGCATTGTCTTTATCACAGGTCTCACCTCTTGATACAATATTACCTCTTCTTAGACTGCTGTAAAGCTTAATCCACAGTTTAATATAATACTTGATTTGAATCCATTTTCAAACGTATGAAATAACTGCAGATATACACTCAACAAAAAAGGTTTGCACATAAAACATAGCCATCTAAAAAGAGAGCTTAACACTGCAACATCAAATGTTAGTAAACAAAATTTACCCAACTTCACTATCACATAATAAACATGTTCATTGTTCATTTCTAGTAAGAATGTACTTAGATAATTTCAGAATAGACCCAACTAGACTGCTTGTAAACTAGCTTGAACATTGCGACGGAATAGCATCAGCCAATGGCATCTACCATTCATTGTGGCTTAACCCTACTATCTTTTTATATATTAACCAAGACAACATTTACAGATGCAGTTTGTTTGTAATTATACCTCTCTAGTGCTCATATATCACAATGTAATCAGCAGCTGGTTTGCATGCAGACCAATGAATGGAAACGGTGAAAGTTCAGACATGTAGAAGATAAAGGTAACAGTCCAGAGGCTACACAGCTGTGCCTTTCATCCACCCTCTATGGATAGGTCAAGCATTTATTTACTTACCCTACATGAAAAGGATATAATGATGGCTGTCTACTGAAAAGTCTCAAACTGGGCATTTCGTTCACTGTCCTTTAGTAAAAGGGAAATTTTGTGCCTTTTTTTATTTTCCTTTCAGTAAAGGAGTTTAGTACAGTATTTTATTGCCACCAAGGCCTTGCTTGTCATTTTGTCTGTGTTACAAACACCACAAAACTCAGTAGTATATACAGTAATTTCCAGGCAAGCAAATTTGAGTCTTTGTTTGTATTTCATTATACTCAGATATGAAGTTTTACGTTTTCTATTTAAAACAATTGATCTTGGTGTCAGAGAGTTGTGCAACATCATTAGTTTTTATGAATGTACAGTCAATGCCTCATTTAACATGTTAAATATCTTAAGAATGTATGAGGAACTTTCCTGCTGTGCTATTTTGTCAAAGAAAACCATGCAAATTGTTTATCCTTTTTATTTATATGCATGGATTTTATACACTTCATTGTACTTTTTTATAATATGATGCATAAAAGGGCCATTAAGAATTTACCTAACTTGTTTGTTAATCTATACGGTTGGTTTTTACCCAAACAGGGTTGAACAGCATGAATGTCAGTGTGGAATGCTTAATTACTTGGCTGCAAGCTTTTGTTTGAGTGTATTGTTGACATACTGACACCATCACTGAGGAGAGTGATATTTTGAGAGAACAGCCTTGCTGCAATACCATGGCAACCAACCAGCAACTCAGCACAGTGATGTTCTCCAGCATAGCAGATGACTTACTGCATTAAGTGCACTGGTAAATATTATTAGAACACAGAAAGGTCTTCAGATGTCTTTTTAATCAAAGCAGTTGGATAGACATTTGTACAAAAGTACAAAATGATTACAAATGATGAACAAAAGGAATGTGCATAACTTCTCCTTTATATCAAAGAGTGATATTAGTAGTGAGATCTATTTTAATCTCTTAGGTCATTGTCAGAAATCCTTCTGATGGTAAAAAAAATGATCCCTTCTATGTTATTCTTCTGTAAAAATGGCTGCACCTCCCCCTGGCCGTGTTACAAATAGGCTCTGCTTTACCAGAGCTGCTCGTCTAGCATCAGGCATGTAGTACTGCTCCTTCACTGTCCGGAGAAAGGAATCCACCCTTTCAATGGGTACCATGGAAACTGTGCAGCCTCCCCATCCAGCGCCTGTTAACCTAGAGCCCATGGCACCTGCCTGCCTGTGAGATCAAAGATCATTTAGATTCAAATACAATAGGCACAAATATCAAGATATTTCATAATATGCAGAGTTTCATGCAAGAATTTGGACACCCTTGGTCAAATGACACTTTTTTTTAAGTGATTGTGCTTTAGAAGGTGCAGAGCTGTGTCTCTGTGGAGGATTTGAAATTGTTTAAAATAAAACCTTTGCATTTTAACCAGGGGTGCCCAAACCTTTGAATAGGAGTCTATAAAGAGTTTGTTTAATAAAGACAAAGTTATTAAAAATAAGTTTAGTTGTATTATTAATTTAGTTATTTTGTTAAAAATGAAGATCAAATGTTAACAAGTTTATATATTTTTTTAAAAGTTGGGGCATTCTTTTTTTTCACATGACTAAGCAAAGAGCCTCTGCCTGAATCACTAAATTCCTTATGGCTCAATTTACCCTCTGATGTAACATGTCTTTTCATATCAATCTTCAGTATAACATAAGAGTGAAGTTACATCACTCTTTGACCCCCTACAGCTCGACAATAATGCTTCATTAATCTCCTAAAGGGGAAGATGTTTTTCTCACTCACAGACAAATGTCCACCAGCTGGTCCAGCTCTGGGCAGCTACACTCATACAAGTCTCTGCAGCTCGCGTGGCTCTGGTTCATTAGATTGCCCAGCTGCTGGACAGCACCATCAGGCGATGAGTCACACACAGCCTTGAAATGCAGCACACGGGCAGCCTCACTGTACACATGCCTGGCGCGCTGGTGCAGTCTAAACTGGGTCTCTGAGGTGAAAAGTAAACAAATGCTTAAGTTTAATTTAATGTATGTAATACAATGTACTGTAAATGTACTGTATGCCAGTGGGAGAATCTGGAGGTCTTCAGTCTTGGTGACAGGTTAAGCCTGACATTGCTGCGTCCCTTATGACTAGTGCTACATTGTGACCTAAATGACTATGGGAACTGAATCTGTATTTCTGTAGGCTCTCACCATGTTGAATGTTAGCACTGAGGATGTTGTCACAGAGGTGTTCAGTGGTAATGCTCAAAATCTTGCAGATTTCCTCTCTGCTGTAGGGCTCAGGGTGAAGGACTTCCTCCACCATATCCAGCATCTTTTCCAGACTAACCCCCAGCTTTGTTTGCAGCTCCCCCAGTTTCTGAATGCTGCTCCACTCCAGGCCTCTGGCCTTAGCCAATACCTGTGAACAGAGTGAGCACATGTCCTTTAAGCACATTTTACACACCAGAATGAAGGGAATACTATTACAGCCCATGTACTACATCATACATATCAAATATACTAGCATGTTTTTCATATACAGTAGGGTACGAAAAGCTTAGGAATCTAAGAAAATGTGTAATGCTGGTTATCATAGTAACATTTACAGCATTTGGATGAAGTTCTTATCCAAAGCATCACTGTTAATGAATGTTTCCCTTTAAATAAAGGCTGAGATGTTGCTGCTCTTATCCTGCTGCCTGCACACGATCACATGGTGAAAGGATTGGATGCCAGAATTTCAGGATGCTCCCATGTCGATGTCACATTCTGGCTCTCTCCTTTTAGTTTGACTGTTATGGTCAGATCTGCCAGAGTTGCTCGCCAAACTCTGGTAATTGTTCACATTCTCTGTGCTCAATAAACACAAACAACTAGTTCCATCTCTTTACATTTCCCCAGTGAATGACTGCCCACCTCTTTGGGCTGACACTGATCTGACTGACCTCGGGACCTCCAGCTACCTGCTTCAGGCCAGCTGCCCACCTTCCTGCTACTACGACCTGCATCAGACTAGTTGCCCACCAACATTCACCAACTATGTAGAAATTTATGCTGACCCTATCTGCTATTATTATTATTATTGTTGTTATTATTATTATTATTAATAATAATAATAATAATAATAATAATAATAATAATAATAATAATAATGGACATTATTATTAATTTTTTATATTGTGAGGAGTCCTGGCCAAGGACTCTTATTGGTGAAGTATGGTGGGCTTCCCAGCTAGGCAATCAAACCCCAGTTTGCCATGGGGAGGACAATGGGATTATATACATGTTATATGTACTGTATTTATGATTACTTATTTATTTAAGTTGAATAATAAATATAATTTTAAAAAATTCTAGCAGCCTATGATGCATAGGCTAACAATTGAGTGTCTAAAACTATTGTTAGTATGATTTAAAAAAAAAAACTTACTAACAAGAAAACAAAATGTATGAAGTCTATCAAAAATATGTCTGAACTGCTCAGAAAGTGCAGCAAGCAAACTCCAGTCCTGGAGAAGTTCACATAGCACTTCAGAATTAATCTTAAGTAAATAATCTGCAAATTAGAGAGATCTTAATGAATTCATGACTATGACATTCCATGTCTTTAACACCCCTGTTAAGTACACTATATAGGGAACATAACCTACTTGACATGCTCCTCACCTTTGTGGCAATGCGACATTCGACTACTCTAATGTTGAAGTGGGACGAGGCTGCCTTGTTCATCTCTACACAACTGTTAGCAATCACAAAGACAGCTCCTTCTGGGAGTTTCACATCGGTGGCCCGCAAGGGATTAAACTCGATCATCTTTGCCTTGAATAATCAGGATTGTTAACAGGCAATGAAAACCACAGAGACAAAGAAATATTAAAATACAACCATAAAATAAGGGAATGACTGCAGATACATTTTCACATTTGAAGCTACAGTTACACACAGAGTGATAAAAGCTGATGACTCATGCATGAGTCATGCAGGCATAAGAATCAGGATAATATTTATTACTGTTCCTTCTTCAGCAAGAAAAGATATGGACTGATCCATCCCTCCTCCTTCAGTACCAATGTAACGTTCACACTTGGCACATGTTTCAGCAAGCAGTACCTAGCAGACAATGCACCGGTAGAATATCATTAGTTGCTGGTATCAGCATCAACTAATATGCAATAGTAAATGAATAGTATCTTATTAAAATCATACCAATGTATCTCTAAAATGTGTGAATGAGTGATGTTACATTTACATTACGCCTTTCTAGATACCCAAGGGCCCAAGAACCCAACTGCACCCAGATAGGGCCTTGAACGCAAGCTCCAAGGTGAACGTGTATCTATGTTGTGCCCAAATGTAGTCAAAACAAGCTACACAATATGTCCCAAAATATCTGAACCTGCACCTGTTGCTGACACGTATTCAACATAATTTTGAAGATATTGAAGATAAGGATGCTGCATAATGTTGTTGTAATGTCCTTGGTTTGAAAAGGAACATTGGATGACCAGGTGTCCGCAAATGCTTGGACATAGTGTGTGCTGAGTTTGTTAAGATACTATTTATGCTAATATTTGGATTTTCTGTGCCATGAATACTGCCCAGCACTAATGTGTGTTTTATTTTACATAAATAAATGAATGGAAGGTAAATGGTGAGTCAATAGAGACATCATTTTACTTTAGAAATGCTCTTCTGATTGGCCTCCATTGTGACCAGACCAGCACAACACACGAGGGCACTAGAACTAGACAGTCCTGAGCTAGCAGGTATAGTCCCATCCACAACACACTGGATTCCAGCCAGAGAGGACAAACCTAGTTGTTCCTGAAATGGAAAAAAAGGCCACATGAATTGATGTAACGCTACATAAACACACTCTATGAATATTGGTTTTGTCTCTGTGACTCACCTGAACACCTTTAACTCCACACAGAAAATAATAATGCCACTGAGGATTCTCTCTGTCTATTGTAACATCACTGACAGACACTGTGAACTCCCTGCAAAAGCAATTCAGTGGGAAAATGGTTCAACAGTGCCATCTTCAGGCCATGGACTAATCCACAATCATTTACACTTACACCTACTTGTATTTGGGGTCAGTGTTAGCTAGATGGATGCTTTGAGAATTGTTCACTGATACAGCAGCGAGAATATTCTGCTCTATGGCCATGGGGAGGACAGCATAACCACAATAGTCGATGTGTTCCCCTAATCAGGATTGGGGAAACAGGATTTAAAAAAATATATGACTTTACATATATTCAGTGCACTAATTATAACTTACCTATTAGATTCACTCTCCCAGGTGCACATGCGTAGAACAGAGGAGCTTCTTCATATTTTTCACGAAATGCCTCTTTTAGTTTGTGCAGTCTGCAAATTAGAGGTGGGAGAATTATGAAAGTTTAGCATATCTCTGATACATATTATGTTGTTTTGATAGCAAGAGGTCCTCTGGTGACATGGTGGTCCACTGACATTTGGCTCTGCATTTTCTGGGTGGCCCAACATTGCTAAGCAGAGCACTTTTCATCACTTGAAATCCACCAACAGTCCATTTTTCTTATATTTCCTTCATTTCTGACTCTTATAATTATTTTTTTTTTAAAAAGTTGAAACTCAGCACCATTTTTAAATAAACCATTTTATATCATGGTTTATTATCTTTCACTCAGCTTGTTTCTAAAATATAAGACTTTTGTTTGAGAAGATTAACAACTAGATTAACAACTAGACAGTGGCAAGTGTCAAAATGTAAACATAAACATACGGATAGATATAAACGTATAGACCCACCATCTTTGCACACAAACAAATTTGTCCTCTGCATGTAACCCATCCACACAGTGAAACACACATACACACTAGAGAATTCACACACTAAGGGTCAGTGAGCACAGATGCCCGCAGTGGTGGGCAGCCCTATCCACAGCACCCAAGAGCAGTTGGGGAGTTAAGTGCCTTTCTCAAGGACACTTCAGTCATGCTCTGCCAGTTCAGGGAATTGAATGGACAACCTCCCAGTCAAGGCTGGTTCTCGAACCACCAGAGCATGGCTGCCCCTATTAATCGATCAACAGATTATTATATGAATATATTAATAGAACAGTGTTGGTAATAAATGTATTATTAGGTGTGTGTTTGGTATCCTCAGCACTTCAGGATTTCAACTGTAAATCCAATTGGAAATGAAATGTTGAACACACACACACACACACACAGAGGCCTTTTTTCTATTTTAAATAGCTGAATGTCCATAACCACATTATTAATTGTGTCCCTGGGTGGGAGACAGTTCATGTCTCACTGTCTCCCTTTACAAACACATCTAAGAGCTGCAGACTCCTCTGAAAGCATCAGACTTCTATGTCGATACTTTGTACTCGGTCCACGTTACCTGTCGTCGGCATCGAGAAGCACGCTGGTCTTTGGTGGGTTCTCAGCCATCGTGGTGCAGCCGGGGAGAAGTCCATCAGCTGACGATCACACCAGCAACACGGAAGAAGGAGCTCTCCTTCAGCGAGCCTCGGCTGGGGGGAAACACGGCGTCCTGTCCGGGAGTTCCTCCTGCGTGCAGGTCTGGGATCAGATTCGTCTCCTCCTGCGCCACCCGAGTGGCTGAGAGCGGCGGCGCGCGGCTGATCTGGGATCAGCGCGTAACGGCCGCCCGACTGCAGCTCTTCGTGTGATTATTTTGAGCCGCGGAGGACGCTGGGAGTGTTTCGGCCCTGTTCCCCGGTCAAAATGTCTGACATGGAGGATGATTTCATGTGCGACGATGAAGAGGACTATGACCTGGTAAAGCTGCTCGGGGAGCGTTAGGTGCAGGCTGCGCGGCGGCTCGGGATGGGTTTGAATATGAGCCGTTGGATGTGTGTGTGTGTGTAAGCGCTCCTCCGCCGTTTCTGGGCTGCTAGCTCAGCTTCAGGTCGGCTCAAAGCAGCCCGAGCTGCGGAGCTGCTGCAGAGAGTGGGGCGAGCACAGCCGGCTACTGTGTGGTGTCTTTGTAGCAGACTGGTGTGTGTCTGTGTGTGTGTGGGCCCTTTATTTATCAGACCCGGACTAAACGAGCCTTAAACTGAGGTCCCAGTCCGGCTCAGACGGCCAGCTCGGCTCTCAGCAGTGTGTGGCTAAAAGCCTACCAGCTCAGTGTGTGTGTGTGTGCAGACTCTCCGTTCACCCGCTGTCCTCAGACTAGTTCCTGGAGCTCTGCACTGAGCCAGCGGTAGCCTCGGTGGCTAATGCAACGAGCTAACGTTGGAGGACTCCAGACAGGCAGCACAGCCCTGTTTCCACCTAAAGTGTCCCTTTCCACCGAGCTGGCTGGGTGGGAGCTTGATATTTAGTAAAGTTAGACACGTGTGTTTGCGTTAACAGGGGTAACTTGGGCTACCCTGCTCCTGGGTTGTGGCCAAAGCTAGGAAAGTTGTGGAAGTGCACCCTGGACTGTAAACCAGACCCAGGTGAAGTCCTGTGCTGGGAGCACTACACACTTTTCTCTCCCTACTGTTTCCACTGCATGTCTTTTAGCTGCTAGGTTCAGCAGGTGTGAATACAGGAGACACCAAAACATGCTGGGCAGCTAAGCTCCAGAATGAGTGTCCTTGATGTACAGGTTCAGTGTTCTTAACCATACTGAGATGATGGCAAGGTTTCCAGTTTTGTTTGTTTTTGTAATTGAGTTGTTGAGGGATGTATGGGTGAGAAAAAAGGACAACACTGCATGTGGTCATGTTCATGTTTCAGGAATACTCGGAGGACAGCAACTCTGAGCCGAATGTCGACTTGGAGAATCAGTACTATAATTCCAAAGCTCTGAAAGAAGATGATCCGAAAGCAGCCTTGAGCAGCTTTCAGAAGGTACTGTAAGTGCAGCATTGTTTACCAGACATGTTTAAAGTATGCTGTAATGGAAAGTAATGCTTTGTTTGTTTGTTTGTTTGTTTGTTTGTTTGTTTGTTTGTTTTTGCTTTGTAGGTGCTGGAACTCGAGGGAGAAAAAGGAGAATGGGGGTTCAAAGCACTGAAACAGATGATTAAAATAAATTTCAAGCTGGTATGCAAAAGGCAGAATGTATCAAATTATTCCAGAGATTTGCCCTTAAATGAGGGTCTGCATTTAGGGTCTTGTGAAATGTTTTAATGATATTGTGTTCTGTTTATTTTATTTCTGTTCAGACAAATTTCCCTGAAATGATGAACCGATACAAACAGCTCTTAACATATATACGAAGTGCTGTCACAAGGAACTACTCTGAGAAATCCATTAACTCCATTCTAGATTACATTTCAACCTCCAAACAGGTATTATTTTGACCATCTACATATTGCTATACTTGTTCAATGAAATGCCAAGTTCTTGGTTTTGGAATATGTTTGTGACTGTGTTTTTTCACCTTCATATTCACAGATGGACTTGCTTCAGGAATTTTATGAGACTACTCTAGAGGCACTGAAAGATGCCAAAAATGACAGACTCTGGTTTAAAACCAATACTAAGGTTGTTATTCAGTCATGTATTATCAACATTATTTATATACATTGGTCATAATCAGTGCAATTTAATATTGTTTAGTACAACTCTAACCCAACAAGATCTTGTAAAACATATTGAACTCATTTACTGTGTTTATACTTCAAGTATAGACGTTACAGAAAACTGAGTAAGAGTAATGTTACTGCAGATAACGTTAAGCACAGTGCCTCTTGATTTGTTTTATGTACACACACAAGTGTATCTAAAATGTGTCTCTTTGCTGAACCCAGTTGGGGAAGTTGTATCTGGAGAGAGAAGAGTATGGAAAACTTCAAAAAATTCTCAGGCAGTTGCACCAGTCATGTCAGGTAAAAAAGATGAGTACAACAGAGTATTATTTTCAGAGTATTATTACTGGTGGAGAAATGTTTAATGGAAATGTTTCATTTTCATTGGGAAGACTGATGATGGTGAAGATGACCTCAAAAAAGGCACACAGCTGTTAGAAATCTACGCTTTGGAAATCCAGATGTACACAGCACAGAAAAACAACAAGAAGCTAAAAGCTCTCTATGAGCAGTCCTTACACATCAAATCTGCAATCCCCCATCCCCTCATCATGGGTGTCATCAGAGGTATTTTATTTTCTTTTTTTTCCTAAATATTTCCTGCTGATTCAGTGACTAATATGTAGCAACACTAACAAAAATAAATGCTTAGGTTGCAGTTTCCCTTATAAAGATGAGCTGTACTAATGTTCTGATTATGTGTGATCTCCTCTAGAATGTGGTGGGAAAATGCACTTAAGGGAGGGAGAATTTGAGAAGGCGCACACAGACTTTTTCGAGGCATTCAAAAATTATGATGAATCTGGAAGCCCTAGACGAACCACTTGTTTAAAGTACTTGGTATTGGCCAACATGCTGATGAAGTCAGGAATAAACCCATTTGATTCTCAAGAGGTAAAAAAAAAAATCTGATTTATTTATCTGATTATTTGTGTTGCTTGTGGTTTAATTAATTGCACTGAATTCTTTTTGAATGTGATCCCATGGCTAGGCAAAACCCTACAAAAATGATCCAGAAATTCTAGCAATGACGAACTTGGTAAGGTAAGACAAAGACACATGCTCTTAACTCTTTGTTTTAAGTAACACAACCCAAAAGCCATAAATCTAAAGGTCTGTGGACCAATTTCCCACACTCAGATTAAGCCTGAGAACAAAATCAAATGAACATTTTAACGGTGAATCACTGTTGGCACAGTTTACTGCAAGATTAGGCTTAATCTGTGTGCTGAAAATTGCCTGACATTTTTGTTGAATTATTTATATGATGTATTTGTAACTTAAATCTGATGTAGATGTTTTTATGCATGTTTTCATGTTGATTTATAGTGCCTACCAGAATAATGACATCACAGAATTTGAGAAAATCTTGAAGACGAATCACAGTAACATAATGGATGATCCCTTCATCAGGGAACACATTGAGGGTGAGTTAATCATTGAGAGCTCAAATTATTTAAAAAGGTAGAAAAAACCAAAAGGCAGTTTATGTGACTGAAGTGACTTTGTCTTTCAGAGCTGTTACGGAACATACGAACACAAGTGCTCATCAAATTAATTAAGCCTTACACTAGAATACACATACCCTTCATTTCAAAGGTAATATCATTTCTGTTTATTTATATTTTTGCTGTTGGTCTTTTTTGGATCTTGATATGTACTTTGTATATTTTTGCAGGAACTAAACATTGATGTTGCGGATGTGGAAAGCTTGCTTGTGCAGTGTATACTAGACAAGTAAGTTGTCATGACAGTTAAATGTTTGTGAAGCCCTGGCTGTATTTATGCTATGTGTAGATATTCATCAGTTTTGTAAAATTATAACAATTATTAGAACATGTTTTGGAACATGCCTTGAGAGTTTTATAGAGTTCTCAAAGCAATTCTGAAGAGAAAAAAAACAAAACTATGGGCCATGTTGAAGGAAGCCTATGAACTAAAATGAGATGTGCTTGATTTATTCTAACTATCACAATTTGTCAACTATTTCAGCACAATCAATGGCCGAATTGACCAGGTTAACCAGCTGTTGGAGCTTGATCACCAGAAGAGAGGCGGTGCTCGATACACAGCCCTAGACAAATGGACCAATCAGCTGAATTCTCTCAACCAGGCCATTGTCAGTAAACTGGCTTGATCAGCCACTCAAGATCTTCAAACAGTTCGTTTGCACGACAGCCAGATGGGTCTGAGGGCTGTCAGTGACACAAACTCCTTTCAGGTCCTGTACCCCCTGATCACAGATTGACATGAAGTGTGTGCTTAAACTGGCTAGTTTGTGTTATGCAGCTGCAGATACTTAAGCCCCAACAGCTTTATACATCCTGAACAAAACAGAAATGCCCAAAGGAAATCTGCTCTTCTGAATCTTCTGAAGTCCACTGTAACAATGTTCTTTAGACTGTGGTGGAGTCATCTTGGGAAGTGGAGAATCGTTATTTTAATCCCATGTATTGACATTTGGTTATGACAAACATTTTGAAAGGTATGCGTTTTACCTTTTTTGGAGGTGTGAGGATACTCTGTAATAAACTGAAAATGTTTATCTGTTGAACACTGTCACAGCCAGCATGTTTTATTTGTTTTGCTGAAAGATCCACTTTTTGAGTTTTAGATAGATGCACAGCAGCGCCTGTGAATAAAGTACTGTCATCACTAGAATTCCTCTAGTTTTCACCAATGCAAAACAGTACAAGGGTGAGTTTCCAGAACACTGATCCTCTTCTGTGGTCGAGAGAAAGTGTGAGAACGTGTTCAATAAATTCAGTTAAATTGATCTACAGTGCTTTTGGTAACCTCACCCCTGATCGGATAAGTTATGCTATGTAAGCTCTATTGTTTCATATTTGAACAACAAAATAAAAGATGCATTTGTTGCTTCAAAAATTGGATTTTTATTATGTTCTGTGTGAAAGTAAGGTAATTGCATTGTAATGTCATTAATGACTTGGTGGACTACATTTTGCTAAAAAAAACCCCAAAAAAACCCTACTTTTTAATATTGCATACAGGCCCCTGGAATACAAGAAGAATGTGGATTTTTCTGTACGGGGGATAAACCTGTCTGATATGAACAGATTGTTTCTCAAATTAGTTAGTTATTAGGAGAATCCGGAGTGTTTTTATTCCTAATAGCAAATAATGAAAATAAAAAACACCTTCTGGGGATTCTGTAGATGTGTGTAAGAAAATGGCCTGTTCTAGTGTCCAGTCTTGCATATGTTCACTGCTCAGTGGAAGTTGAGTGGAGTCTTACGTAAACACCTTGGTCGACCAATCAGCAGGCTGGGTTTTTGCCGCTGCTCAGAGCGCCATGTTTAACTGCTGGCGGAAGTTTACTGATGAACTCAACAGCAGAGAGCTTCTCACTGACAACCTCTACTACCACTTCGGACGGACCAAGAGGCCGAATGGTGTACATTTACGTTCAACGGGCGGAACAAAGCTCGGGATTCAAAAGCAGGGGCGTTTTCGGCGGAAATCACATGAAAACAACGGCGTCGTTCTGTTTACGACACTGATGCGTGTGTTTTCTCGTCGACTGGGCAGCTCTCTGTCTGCGGGGTAACCCAGAACCGGCGTCTTCATCTCCTGGAGGTGCGAGTCGGTTCCTCCTCCAGCGCCGTGCTGTTGTTAGTAACCTGTTAGCCTGCGTGGCTAAAGCTAACACAGGTTCTAGAAGAGGTTCTGTAAGTTTACAGCAGAACAGGAGCAAGCGCTTCCACAGGGGCTTAGATACGTCCTCCTCTGACAATAAAGAGCCGCCATGTCCATCGATTTCGACAGCGCCGCCTTACAAACCCAGCAGGAGGAGGAGGAGGAGGAGTACGACCAGGAGGATTATGTCCGCGAGCAAGAGGTAATGTCAGCTTTCTCCAACAACAACTTGTTGCTGGGAAACTGAGAAACACCGGCAGCGTGAGTGAGAGGAGCGCTGTAGACACGCCCATTCAAAGAGGGCGATGCACCCGCCACCGAGCTTCACAGAAACCCGAAATCGTCCGTGTAATGCTTTATTTACACCTGTTAAGCCCACCTATAAATAAAACCTATAACTGCTGTGGAAACTGTAATCGAGTTGTTATAAATGGTGACAGTTTTAATTTGATGGCAGGTATTTATTAATGATACGAAGAGAGATAAATGCGCCAGTAGTGCTACGTTTAAAAACTATAAAAACAAAATAAAGTTATCTATTCCCTTTTAATGAATGCAGCTGTTCAGTGTTCATTAATTAACTCTGTTTATCAGTAGAGAATATATAAACTATAATGTCAACTTTCTGTCTAGTTTCTATATACACAGACCCTCTACAGTGCAATAATGTATGTACAGTGTAAGTTAATGTGTAAATACTCTCATCAGATAGAGGTGTGTATATATATTTTTATCTTATTTTAAATGTTTTTCTCCTGTGTTTTGTCTGCATCTGTTTTACTACTGCAAGTTTTTCCACTCACCTTTATACCTGTGTAATGTGATGTGACAATTTGGTTTGATATATAAAGCCAATTTGAAGTTAGAGCGCAATAAAATATATTTAGAAATACATTTAGAAACCATTAACACTGTTCTGTTTTACAAATGTAAAAACAACATTGTCAAATCAGATATAACATCTGTGTGATGCAAATAAGGTCTTCTGGTAGTGATATGAATCTGAAAGCTCTGTATCATTTTAATAGGGAATAGTAAATTGTTCTCTTCATTCATGACAAGAGTGCACTTGCAAACCTAAACTCTGTTAACCAGTAGCCCTGTTACCAACCTAAAGTTCACAGTTTTTGAGGTCTGCAACAATCCACATTTTCAAATAAGCAAAAGCATAGTAAATATTATTGTTAGATACCGTGCAGCAACTGTAAAACTAGTTAATGAGAGCACCATACATTCCTTTAATAAACCTGTCAAACAAACCCTTGAGGTGCAGATACTTCCAATCCCATGCACACCTTGTCTGACTCACTTGTTAGCTATGTGCTGCAAAGAGAAACATGGTCATTATTGGTTGGAGTAAAGAGTTGTCAGGTGTGTCTCTTGAGGCTGTTGCATGTGCTTGTGTGCCCTACCTGACCTAGTTTCACATGGATCAGTGGATTTAGCCTAAATGGAAGAAGTGGAGAGAGTGCATATAAGAGGATGTCTTTTTGGATGATGCAGTGGACTGTTCTCTTGAGATTGATGTATTTAATACAGGAAGGAACTAGGATCTAGGAACACCTTTTGAAGAGACAATATACTGAGCCAGTTTTGTATTTCTTTTCTCTACTGGAGTGTAGGAATGTTTCTGCTCCAGTTCACCAAAATGTATGGCTGGGTGCTGACAATAGGCAGACTACAGACCCGGACAAAACAAAAAAAATGAAGACAGAATAAGAGATTCTTTCTCCTGTTGTGCTCACGCCTGCTAAATCATATGACTCATGCAGATAAATTCCAGCAAGTCTGCAGCATGTGCTTCAGTCTCTGAAGCTTGCAGTGACAGCAGGGTCTCTGTGCTTAGCCTAAATGCGGGAACGTGAAAATGTTTTGGTGTGTGAGGGGACGGTGGAAGACGTCAGGTTCATTCGGCACTCTTTGTGGAGAGTAAGTCCATCTGGTTTTGCTTGTTTCCCTTCTTTTAGGAGAAACAAAAGCTATTGTATTTAGATTGTTGTATAGTAAGTAACGGGGTTCTTTTAATGTACTCTTTAGCTGTGTGTGTTTCCCTTTTGTTCTCTGATCCAGTCAGTGTTCCAATTTAGCAGATTTATTTCTTGAAGTGATTCATGTTTTCCTTAGTTAATATATCTGCAATTTTGTTACTTAATACTTCAGTTATCAAACTCTGAACAATCTCTGTCTCATCCAGTTGCATAAGCTCCTGACTGACCTTCCAGATGATATGCTGGAGGATAGTCGGGACTGCTCATCGCCCGAGCTGGACTACTCCACCTGCAGTCCCCAAGGGGACAACAGGTACACTCTGAAAACATCATTTTAATTGCCATACTTTGCATGTTTTACAATAATTCAGGACATTTTGTAAGTTATTTTTAATGTGTTAGATCACAGCATGTTTTAAATGGAGGGCTGCAATGGGCTGATCAGCAAATACCTCCTACTGCTGAAGAGGTGAGTTAAAATTCTGGCATTTTAATTACAGTTATCTCTTTGAAGAATATTGAGGATGACTCTGATCTTTCTGGTCATCAGGGTTACAGCTTTAACAGCACAGCTTCACAACCCAACAGCCACGTTAACCATCTCCAGGGTGGGACAGAACATTTACCCCAAGTCTGGCACCAACACCAAGGCCGAAACTATCAGCATGAGTCTGGAGACTATGTCTACTCCTCTGTGGAAATGGCAGAGTCTAATGGCATCAATGACCTATCTAATGATAATGAAGTTCACCCACACACAGATTTCCACCATGGAGTAGAGAATAAGGTAGATCATCAAAGTTATGGAGAACATGCAAACGTCAGAAACTGTTTTCAGGTAAGAACTGAAGTGACATTATTCTGCTATTAATTGTATGACTTGTTATCATTATTTTTATTTTTATTATTCAGTAAATATTGCAGTTGTCCTGTAACTACAGTGAAAATGAAATTCATATTATGAAATGTAAATTTCATCATGTTTTTGAAGCATGTTAGTTATTTGAAGCAACAGTGTAATTTAACCTTTCTGCTCTTACAATGATGTTATAATTTATCTGAAGTTTGATAATGGGATAAAGGAAGGGAAACCTGTCGACTGTTACAAAGCCACCTTCCGTTCACATAATCCAGCAAGCCAGCCAAAGATGTTCAACACCAAACCATCCTCACAAAAAGACCACTTTGACCAGCTTCAAAGAGATTTTCTTGATTCATCACCATGTGAGTCCAACGGAGACTAACGGCACAAATTACATTAGAGAGAAATTGAAACCATTAATTAACGACATCAGAGATAAGTGAAACAGAAATGTGACACTTGTCTTTTTAGGTACTGTTGAGGCACAGGAGTACGCTCAGTTGAAGATTTTAAACAAAGCTCAGTCTAGGCAGATTGAGGACCTGGAGCAGAAACTGGAGGATAGCAGACGTAAAATGAGATATTTGGAGCACCAGTTTGCCATTGTCAAAGGTAAGCTCATAGCAGGACAAGCTGGGCCTTGGTAAAATGTAACAACATTTAAAAACATTGTGTTTAATCCCATTGTCTTGGTAACAAATATAGATTGCTTATATCATTTCACTGTTTTATTAATTCAGGAGATCAAAAATTGCTTGAAAATCAAGACTAGGAGAATTGTGAAGAATCGGCCCTCTTGAATTATGGCATGTAACCAGGAGATAAATTACTATATCACTTTTTTATTGCAGATGAAAAAGAAGGACTGGGAATATCACTGAAGGAATCCAGTCATTTGTTAGAGGAAGCGAAAGAGAGGGAGTCCCAGCTCCAGAACAAAGTCAGGTCTCTGGAGTGGCAGATCCAAACCCTTACTGAGCGAGAACAGGAGGTAAAAATATGGATTCATTAATCATTTATTGAGTACATGATTCATGCTGGACATTCGCTTGTAACTACATGAAGTCCCTTGTTTAAAATTTTTGTAGAACATGAAAAAGCAGAGAGCTGCAGAGGCAGCGGTAGATAGCATGCAACAGCAGATGATGGAGTTGTGTCGCTCTGACACGCTGACACGCACACGGGAGCAGCATGACCGAGACATGGCTGCCATGAAGGAACAGCACGAGGCTAGAATACTCTCCTTTCAGCAAAAACTGGACTCACACTCACAGAGCCTGGAAGAGCAGGTTAGCACACCCACGAAACATCCACTTTTCATTACTCTTTAAAATGCTGTTTGTTCTTTTCTGTGTTCAAGCTGAAATTTTTTTATTAGTTTTATGTGACCAGTCTGGCCTAGGTTTCACCAAAAACAATCAACATGGTAATATATATCAGTGAACTTTAATTAATTTAATTGCAAGAGATTCTTATAAAAGATTCCAGTAAAAAGCAACAGGAAATCATAAAAGGATCACCAAAAAGATCCTGGTGAACAGTGAATCAAACCTTGTTACATAGAATGATGTCCTATATAAAGAGCATGCTGTTCTGTCATTTGTGAATTCTGATTCTTCTTTATTAGCATATTTTTGTTCAATTGTTTTTTTTATATATATTCTAAATGCCAAATTGTTTCAGTAGAGGGCACTGCAAGCCTTTGTGTGTGTGTCCGGCAGGTGCAGGCAGCTCAGAGGCTGCGGGAGCAGGTGAGGCAGCTGGAGAGACAGCGGGAGGAGGAGCAGGTGGACAGAGCTACAGTCATCAATGCCCTCACACAGCGCTTGGAGGAGAGCCAGCAGCAGTGTGCCAAGCTGCTCCAGACTGGTGTGTGTGTGTGTTTATTTGTGTGTGTTTATGTGGTCGCTGCATGGGTCAGCAGTGCTTTTTCTGTAGAAATATTAGTGCTGTTGAACAAAATTTAACAATTTTCACTTGAGTGACTTGGCAACTTCTCTAATATGAAATGTAGCTCAAATGTAATTTTTTTATCATATATCATGGATTTGAAAAATCTTTTTCATTAAGTTTTCTATAGCCCTGAGGACCCTGAGGTAGTTCTGATTTACATGGGCTCCTCTCTGAATTTATTTCTGGCTTTGATTTGGTATCTGTGTATCTATGTGAAAATTGCAAAAGAAAATTGCATACTGTTATTCACTGGTATTATTGTGTAAATTGTAAAATATTTCAAAGTGTGAAATGGAAAATATTCTTGTAACTTGTAACGTGATTTATTATTATTATAATATTTTTTTTGGCAATAATTTTTCTGGAGACACCCCTAACCCATCCCCCCCAAATAAACTAATCCAATGTGAAAAGATTGTGGCTTGGAGAATGTTGCATTTATCTCATCTTGTAGAGTCTCTCTGCATTATTAACTTGTGTGTCCTTTCTTTTTAGGGGCTGTGCAAGAGATGAGCCAGATGCAGATAAAGCTGCAGCAGGCACAGTCTGGCCGCAACATCAGTGAGAACATGAATAAAGCACTGCAGGCCAGTCAGCCAATGCTTATTAACATGAACGACAAAACTCTGTTCATATTAAATGTGTGCTGTTTTTTCATTACATTCCCTTCTTCCACAGGAGGAATTACATGAGCTGAAGGAGCAGATCACCCTGTATGAGTCTGCTGTCAAGCTTGGAGCCGTTTCATTTGATTCCAACAGAGATTGGGAAAACCAGCTCTCTGAGTCATATGTAGATCTAGGTATCAAGAAAGTACACTGGAAAAATGCCAGGAATCACAGGTAACATGTTTATGTGTGTATTTATATTTAATTCAGTAAGATTTTGTTTGCTTTTGAGGCCTTCTGGTCCTGTCTGCAACATTTTATTTATTATTTTTTAGCACACCTGCACAGTCAAACTCAAGTCTTCCTACGGATGACTTGGTGAAGGAGCTCAAGACTGAGCTGCAACGATGTCTAGCACAGCTGAAATCCAAGAGGCAGAGGATCTCCCAGTTACAGGAGGAGCTGCATACCTCACGTAACCGTGCAGAGCATCTGCAGACCCAGCTAGATGGAGCAGAGAAGAGGGCTAAGGACTCAGTGGTGTGATTTTTTTTTTTTTTTTTTTTTTTTTTTTTTTTTTTTTTTTTAGATAACTGTAGTCTTGTATTGGTTCTAAGTTGTGTTACTGCTGTAACCAGAAGCCCAGTGCTAAGGTTTTGTTTCTTTCTTTTGTAGATGAGGGAAAGCAGTTTAGAGAGGCTTTTGGAACCATCCAACCAAGTATCTCAAAAAGACTTGATAAAACTAGAAGAGGAACGACAGAACCTACAGAAGAGAGTAGAGGTGGGTGTGTGTTCTGGAATCAAGTGTTGGAATCAAGATACATGTATTAATATAGTGTGTAAATTGCAGGCCCTCGAGGTGCGGAATAAGGAGCTGAAGCAGAGTGAGGAGAAGGTCAAAGCTGCTAATTCTGAGCTTTGTACCAAGATGAGAGAGATGATTCAAGAGCTGGACCAGGAGAAACAAGAGGCTGCAGAAAGGTGAGGGCTCTTCTTTAAAATAGGAGAGAGAGAGAATGAAGCCATCTTCATTAATGTCTTTTTAGCAAACTGAAAATTGTTTGTATGTTTGTCTGTCTGGGTGTACCAAGGCATGAGAGGGTCCAGCAGCAGTTCAGAGATGATGTGGTGCAGCATGTTCGTGCAGAACTCGCTCAGCAACACACAGCTGACTTGGAGAATCTTACTGCCCAACACAAGGAGCACATCCAACAGCTGGAGTAAGAGCATTTTTGTCATACACATTTCTGTACTTTTAATTTTCAATAAAAGTTTCCTGATATTTTTCTTTTTGTCATTGTTCCAATTACAGCAATTACAGTTTGTAGGTCTTTTAATAGTTTACAGTGTGTATGCTTACTCCCTCTTGTTTACCATCTCTTCAGGTCTAAATTGGCTGACCTCAGTCAAGAGGTCCTAGCAGTACAGGAATGTTACATTTCTGTATGCAAGGAAAAGGATAAGCTTGAGGAAAATCTTCAGAGCAAAACTGACAACGAGAAGAAACTGAGAGAGAATGAGGTAAGTAGTCTTATACAGTTTGATGGAAATAAGCTACATGGTGTTAACTGTATCCCTTCCAAACAGACAATAAAACTTAAAAAAAATAATTACAAGGTGTGTGTGTGTGTGTGTGTGTGTGTGTGTGTGTGTGTGTGTGTGTGTGTTTTTTCAAGCTAAAGAGAAGAGAGGAGACTGAAAGAGGTTTGGAGAGGCTGAAGACTCAGTTGGTCTCGCAGCACCAGGAGGCTGTTGCCCAGCTTGAAACTCAGTGGAAGAAAGAGAAAGAGGCTGAGATCCAGCTCGAGGTCACTAAACAACTCGCAGTAGCCAAGAAGAGCTGGCAGCAAGGGCAGGAAGAGGTCAATAGTAGTTCAGTCTTCTTTGAAACTTGGCACTCTATTTTTACACAGAATTGATCAAATATCACCTCCTTTGATCTATAAGGTTGTATCTGACGTTTTTATCAAAATTAGATATTTGTTTCTTAATGTTATGTGAGGTGTCTTTTTTTTTTTTATTGTATGCATTTCAGACTCTTTATTTAGAAATCGCCAAATATGTCACTATAAAGACTTTAAGGCTTAATATCTCAAAACTACTCAGAATGCATATAAAACCTTATGAAGAAGACAATGAAGCTTTGTCAAGTTTAAAAATCAGTTTGGTAGTGGCTGCACATTTCCTTGTTGAATGCATGTTTTCATTTCTGTGTCTGTGCTTGAGTATGTGTGTTCTCTTCACTCACAGCTGGAGAAGAACTGGGCGCTTAGACTGGAGGAGGCTATGAAGGAGAGTCAAAAATCCCAAGCTGCAGACACCCAGGAGAGCTTTTCTCAGACGGACAGCCTAGAATCTGCAGCTCAGTTTTTCTCTCTGGAGCAGCTGGAAGCAAGGCTCAGTGCCCAGAGAGCGGCACAGCAGCAAGAGACAGACGCCAATCTATCCAAAGTGGTAGAGGATTCATTAAGGCAGAGAGAAAAAGAGCTTCAGCAGAAACATGTGCAGGACATGGCATTACAGGTCTGTTTGACATTAGAGGATTTGATTTTAGGGTATTGTGAAAACAATAGTCTCATGACCTTTGTGCTTCTATTTGGGAATAGCATTGTACTGCTTAAAGCAGTGTTGTACAGGGCATGACATTGTAGGCATCATATGTTTTTGTTTGTTTCAGGTTGAAGGTGCCGTGTCCAGGGCCCATGCCAAATGGCTCCAGGATCTTACCTCCTTCCCAGAGTACAAAGCCAGCCTTCAGATAGAGAGAGAGAAATGGGAGGTGCTGCAAGAACAAAACATTCAGGAACAAGTATGAAGTTCATTTGGAGGCACAGATTTGTTCTGTTTTTAATATTGAGCTACATATTAAATGTAATCTAATCTTCCAGGTGTCTTTGGCAATAAAAAATGCTGAAGACAAATGGCAGGAGATACTCAGTGAAAAATGCAAGGATTTTGAAGTCCATGTGAGCAGGAACCAAGAGCTTCAGGAGCAGGTGCACTCTTTGAACACACAGCTAGAACGTTCCAGTGAGGCGCACACTGTCCTCCTGAAAGCTGAGCTTTCTGCAGCCAGAGCCATGTGGAGCAGAGACAAACAGCAGGAGATATTATGCCTGAAGGCCCAGCTCCAGGCTCAGCTAGAGAAAAACATAGAGCAAGTTAAGGCAGAGGCCCTCACACAAGGCCAGGCAAACCTAGAGGTGACCCTGAGGAATAAGGAAGAGGAATGGCTCCGTCAGCAGGACATTAGGTAATGATCCAGGTTGCAAGGGCCACAGTGAACACTAGTATGAACAGTAAATTAAACATGCTACTTCATCAGTTATTTGGGTACATTCATTGTTCTTGACAGTAAATAATGAATTAAACAAATAAAATCTTTACCTGAGGTTACGGGAAGTGCAGCAGCAAGTCAAAGAGGAGCTTGTTACTCAGTTAAAGGAGGTGCTGAAGGAGCTTGAGGACCTGAAGAAAGAGAAGTATGAGGAGCAAGGCAGCAGCAATGACTGTATGAGAACCGTGCTGAGAGACCTCTGTAGAGATGCATTGTCCAAAGCTGTAGCCCACAGCAAGGAGTGGAAAAAGGTTAGTGACAGTGCTGGTAAGCCCTGGGGCAAATGCATGCTTGTCTTTTCTCAGATATCATTTGGAATTAGTACAATAATTTTAGCATCAGATTAATATCATTTTGATTCCATGTGCTCCAGAGCAGTGAGGATAATATGAGGCAAGTGCTTAAGGAAACTAGAGAGCAACACGAAAAGGAGTTCAGCCAGATGCGTGGTATATTTGCCTTCTACACTTTATTTGTTTATTTATTTGTATATTTATTTATTTATTTATTTATTTATTTATTTATGTGATTTGATGTGGAGTGCCAACTTGCATCTTCTGTTCTACAGGCAATGTCGCCGCAACGAAGGTAGATGTGTGTAGTAGTAAGACCTGTTCAGAAACCACAGCCAAGTTTCAGAAGAAGAGTCAGGAACTTCAGAGACATCTGGAGAAAGCCTGCCGCCAACTTCAGCACACTGTCCGAGAGCACAAGACCACTCTGCACAAGCTGAAGGGTACCTAGCGCTCTGCTACAACCTTTAATTACATAATATGGCAGAAACCATAAATGGCCAACCTTCTTAATTATTGACATCGGGTGTTTTAGCAGCACCTTGTGCTAAAGTGTATGACGTCAAGCACATTTTAGACAATTGTATGCACCAAACATAATGAAAACAGCATGGGCATGATGACCTGAGGTCCTGCACACTTCCTGAATTCATACATTTTGTACATGAATGGGCACACTTCACACTTCACTCCAGAGAAACTCCACATCTTGTGCAAAGTCTTGCCAGAAGACACACTGTGATTTAAAAAAGAGGCCAGCTTCAAGTGGCTTTAGATTGTGATGTCCCAACAACTTTTGTGTGATTATCGTGTACCCAAACATTTTTGGCTGTATAGTATACCAATCATATCCTGAATGAATGACTTTTTTCCCCCTTCTGTAATGTACTGTTGTCTTATTTGTTAGATATAATTTTATGTCTGATGTCATTTCAGAGGAGCATGAAGAAACCTTAATCAGGGAGAGAAAAGCCCACGCAAAAGAACTTGAGGAGATCAAACTATGTGTACGCAAAGAATCATGGTTTGTACCATTTTTGACCTCATTGAACTTACAAATAATTTTTGGGTACTGTTGGAATTGAACATGAATTTTTGGGATTGATTTGTTATAACAGTACAGAAAGTCAACAAACTCTGCAAGCCGGACTTGAAGAAATGAAGGAGCAATACATGAAAGCTGTGCAAAAAATCAGAGGTCTGTAATTGGAGAGAAAAAAAATCAACTCCAACTAATTTTCCTGAGCCTGTCTGTGCTAGTTGAGCAATCAGCATTGGTATATGTGGTTCTACACTGTTATCGCTGATGGTATTCTGTATTATGCAGGTGACATGCTGCATTACCTGCAGGAGAGTAAAGACAGGGCCGCTGAGCTGATCAGGGCAGAGGTCCTCAGAGAGAGGCAAGACACTGCCCGGAGGATGCGAAGGTACTACATAACTTGCCTGCAGGAGCTACTGGAGGAGGGGGGGCAGACCTCTGGGTAAGTTTGTCTTGTTTGCTTTTCTGGTGGTCCTACCTGCAATGTTTCCTTTGTTTATTTATTTATTTGCTTATTATTATTATTTGCATAATACTCCCTTAACCTGTGTTTTTAAACACAAGGGCTGAGAAGAAAATAATCAATGCTGCCAGTAGACTGGCTGCCATGGCCAAAGTTTTAGAGACACCTGTAGCCAAAAAGAAGCTTCAACGAAATCAGAATGGTCAAGGTATTTGTTGTTTTTCTTAAATAGAACAATTGTTGTGTACTCATTGTAATGTTTTTTTATTATTATTATTATTATTATTATTATTATTATTATTATTATTATTCTTCTTCCTAGTAATATTAGTAATTTTTTATTTTTGCTAATTCATTAATATATCATACAATAGTAGGGGTGTTACAGTGTCAGAGTGCGGTTTGGACCTCTATAGTTCAGTACAAGACTACTTTGGTAACTGATAATGATAATCCACTACAGTGTCCACAATACAGTGGTTTCTATACATTTTAATTGATCATGTGGACTCCTGTTCAATAATTTGTACCATACTATTTTCCATGTGACTGTATACAACAAACCCTCATGTTTGTGCTGTAATGTTTCATATCATAACCTAGTACCAAGTGGTACAATGTGCCTTTTAATGTATTTTTTTTTTTTTATTACAGAACTGTCATTTAAGCCAGAGATATCTGCTAAGTGCCACGCTGCCAAAGAGTCAGGTGGAGCCCAGAGCCAAGGGCCTTTCCTCATAGCTGAGTCCAGTGAACACTGCAAGAATGAACAAATCCATCACATCCATTCTGTTACAGACCACGAAAACCCAAAGTCCAGACGGAGAGGAATCAGTCCTACAGGCCACCAACCGGACATGTCTGTGAAGCTAAATGGTGCTAAAGGTCCTGTACATGTTACCCCAGTGTCAATATATTCTCGTAATCCCAAACCTGTTGATGATGTTGGATCACCCATCATACACAATAGTGATGTTAGCCGCGCCAACGTTACATACAGGAAGCAGAACAGAGAGTTGTTCCTGATGAGGACAGAATCAGGAAAGGCCAGCGATCATTTGACACCTCCTGTAGCTGCTGAGCCTTTCCTGATTGAAGAGGCGCCAGTAAGAGATGATGGCCAGAGTGATTGGAGTATATCCAGTAATGGCTCCACCTTCACCAACAACGTTCATCTGACTTCCACCTACTCCAGCAAAAATGCACAGCCAGTGAAGCCGTTTCCACTGATGAACCCCTCAGTAGACTATCTGGACTTTGGAAGCTGTTTAGGTGATAACTCTGATGTAACTGTTTACAAAGAGATTGTTAAAAAGCCACCTTGTCTGAAATCCCAGCAGTGTGCAAGTCTTAAAATGACCAAGAACAGGGAGCCAATCCCAGGGTCTGAGGGAGAGACAGTCCAAAGATTGTGTCCCAAAAGCTTGTTCCCTGAATTGAAAGTCTATCAGCAGGATAGTGGATTTGACAGCCCCTTGTCTGTGATCCAAAAATGAAATGTCACCGTGTGTCTGTTCAGATGTGTTATCGGTGTGTATTAGGTATTTAGATGTATTTATGTTATAATTGTTTATATTTTTAAATACTTTTTTACCTTCATGCTACTATTAATTAAAAGTTTTCTGCCTTGATCATGACTCACAAATTTATGACCACTTGAGTGCAGGAACACAAACTGAAAAAGGAACTTTTTCCATGTGGTCTCAGTGTAAGTTCTACTCAAAGAATTCACAATGAAATTAAATGTTAGAAATAGTTAAACATTAAGCTCTATGTCACACAGTACATGTGTGTTCTGTGGATGCTATGTACAAGCCCCTGCTCTGCTTTAACTACACTGACAAATCAGCTTATCAGTGCAGTCACACTACTAACATCCACATGTCTGTTCACAAGAGTGCTTATATTGGTACTCTGTTCTTTATCTGCTCTTTTTAACCTGCTTTGAAGAGTTAAAGGGTAGTAATGTGACGGGTGCTCACATGTCCTTGAACCCTGCCATACAGTATAGAGTAATCCTTCCTCTAGTTTCTGTCAGTAGTGTAGCTACACAAACATTATTGACCATGTTTCAGATGTCACCAATAATGTATCGGTCTGTTTATTTGGGTAACATTTGAGTTTAGTATGACTAATATTGTTTGAAAGGTCTGGAAAAAAATGTCAGTTAAGTCTTGCATTTGAGTCCCACACCACTGTTTACATGTTTCTTAAAAAGGAGATAAACTATGACTTTTGCTTGTTATTTTCATAGTTTGACTCTCATTTTTTTATGCACAAGTATTTACAGAATCCTAAAGTGTTTATAACTTTATTTTATTTTATAATAAGGGTCAAAAACGTTGTGCCTTTGCTTAGTTGGGGTTTAATTGACTTCTAAGGATTAAAAACACTTCATATCTCGGACATCCTGTTGGAAATGGAGCTGATTCGAGTGAATTGAGTTCAATCTGGCAACCATCCTCCTGAGGGCGGGGTTTCAGAGCTCAGTGGCGCGACGGGGGCGGGGTTATGGGATCCTGAGGCCGAAGGGGGCGGGGCTGGGTCGCAGAGTCCCCTAGAGTCCCTAAATCCGTGAGCTGGTGCCTGTGCGCTCCAGGAGTTTGAAGTCCGTCAGAGCTGCGATGCTTTCCTCCTGAGTTCCTCTGCACTGCAGCTCCAACATGTCTGTGTGGTGGAGTGTGGTGGCCGGTGTGCTTCTCCTGCCCGTGCTGCTCAAAGCCCTGTTCCCATACTTGTGGCAGGACTGCACGTACATTTGGAGAGCTCTGAGCTTCGGGATCAGGCTGGAGAAGTACAAGAGGAGAAGACCCTTCTACAGCATCCTGGACTGCTTCTCAGACAGGACGAGGAGACACCCCCACAAAGCCTTCCTCCACTTCGAGGGCCAGACCTTCTCCTATTCGGAGGTGGACCGAGAAAGCAACAAAGTGGGCCATGCCTTGAGACAAGTGGGCCTCAGAGAGGGGGACACTGTGGCCATGTTTTTGGGGAACGAGCCCTGCTTTGCTTGGGTCTGGCTCGGTCTAGCCAAGTTAGGCTGCTCTGCTGCTTTACTCAACTTCAACATCAGGTCCAGATCACTGCTGCACTGCTTCTCCTGCTGTGGAGCAAACGTGCTGATTGCATCTGAAGGTAACCCCAGCTTTCAGCAGCCCCTGATCAGGCCTGGAGCAGGTCACATGTTCTGCTGTTTTGATGTCATACTTAGGAATGGATGGTTCAGATTTCAGGGGTTCTTTGCTTGAGTTGCATGATGGAGAAGCTATATAGCACCAAAAAGGGTTGTACTAGAACCCTTTATAAAAAGGTTCTAGATAGAACATTCTCTGTCAATATGAAGAAACTTGTATTCATGCAAAGGGTTCTTTGAGTGGTTGGGGTTCTATATAGAGACATTTTCATTTTCAGTGCTCATGCACAACACTTTTCACTGTAAAAACTGCAAGATCCTTGAGGAACCTTTGGAGATGCTTGAGTTTGAAACTGTGGGGGAACCTCTTAATGTGCTTCAAGTATCCTTCAAATAAAAGGGCAAGGTTCTTGAAGGTTCTTCCACAGTTCCTCCAAATGTTCCTCTGTTTTTGCAGTTTTTACAGTGTACAAAATAGAAACTGGGGCAACATCTACCTGAATTGTCATTACGGGGATTTGTAGATGGTTATAAAGGTGATAGTTAATAAATGCACAATAAACATGCAATAAATGCATCATTTAAAAAAACTCACTTTAAACATCAGCGGATACTAACATGACTCTGATCATATTGAGGATCCCATAAAAAACGGTGTGTGTGTTTCACTGCATGGATGCATGGATTGGGTTGTAAATACAGGAGAATTGTGTATCTATGGCATTTATGTGTATGTTCGCATATGGAGTGTCACTGGACATGTGACTGGTGTAGAATAGGGGGTTAAAATGCTGCCCTTCATTTGGCAGACTGTTCAGTTCCTCACCTGAGGAAACACACCAACAACAGTTCTTGTTGTACTCTACATTCACATGATTCAACTGTCTGGGTAAGAGATTTCATAGAAACACTAATTCATAGAAACTCTGCTCTTCTGTGCACTAATTCATTCACTAATTGCATGTAGAGTTCGATTGTGCAGGATGTGTGTTGTGTGTCTTTACAGAGCTCCGTGGAGCTGTGGAAGAGATTTTGCCTGCTTTGATAGAGAAAGGCATTTCTGTGTACCTTCTCAGTGAGGAGTGCAGTACGGAGGGCATTAAGAGCATCTCCCAGGCCATCAGACAGGCCTCAGAGGAACCCCTGTCTCCAGCTCTCAGAGCTAATCGCAAAGCCCGAAGCACAGCTCTCTATATCTACACATCTGGAACCACAGGTAATGGACAGAAGAGAGCTGTCAAAATCTCATTTTTATTTACGCAGGTCAATAAACGGTATCTTTTGATGCACAGGTTCACCTCAAAAACATACATTGCATTGCAGCAGTATTTAACCCTCCCCAAGCCTTCGGGGATTACAAATGACACTTTTATATCGGGTGACTCGTGGAATGTGGAATACAGTTATACAGATATAAAATAATTCCTTAATGAGATACATATTGCTGGTCATGTTGTCGGGATGCTTTTCCTCAACTAGGACTGGATGAAAAGATGAGAGAAAATACTGAGAGATTGATGAAAAACAATCAAATATAGCTTAGAAACTTCACCTTTCAGCAGCACTGTGAGCACCACGATCGAGCCAAAGCAAC
Source organism: Acestrorhynchus altus (assembly GCA_034509495.1). Taxonomy (NCBI): domain Eukaryota; kingdom Metazoa; phylum Chordata; class Actinopteri; order Characiformes; family Acestrorhynchidae; genus Acestrorhynchus; species Acestrorhynchus altus. Next base: position 25,026,545 of record CM067501.1, on the reverse strand, counting down.
ACTGGAGTGAGGTTAGAGTTGCACAATGGCCAGGTTCCGACCTCAATCCAATCAAGAATATTTGGCACTTTTTGCAAACTGCCATTTATAAGCACCATCCATCCAACCATAACAACCTGGACAAATCTGCTAGAAATAAGGGGTTTAAATCGCCCAAACAGTGAGCAAGGCTGATCGAAACTCATCCCACTTGATGCAGCAAAGGTTGATTCTACCCAGTTCTGAAATGGTTGAATACTTTACAGATAATGAATTTTGACTTTTAATAATCAAGACAAATGTGTCATGAGTTTTAAAGGTGTTTAATATAACATTACTCAAAAAAGTTGAATATTATGTTTTTTTGTTTGTTTTTTTAAATAGTAAACTGTCATATATTATATTCATTACATTTAAAGTTAAATATTTCAGGCATTACTTTTTACTTTTGATTTTATCTTATAGCTCATGAAAACCAGACATCCAGAATCTTTAAATAATGAAAAAAGATTAATAAACAAATATTTTGAGTTTGAGTAAATTACCATTCAAACTGTATAAATACTCTGTAGTTCAGTACACAGAAGGCTGCTGACCAGAACGTTCACCATCAAAGCCCTGCACAAAGAGTGTGAGCCACAGAAAGTGTCTGTCCTCCGAATGCTGCATCATGCACGTGTAATGGGAAGTTCATTGGAAGGGGGAAATGGGGTGGGAAAGGTGCACAAGCAGCAGCTGAGCACAATCATGACCACAGTCATGGTTTAAGAACTAATCTGGAGGAAGAGTGCACAGAGGGGACAGAATCTGGTGTGAATAATGGTTTGGGGGGGTGAGGTCATTTGCTGGTGTATTTTATCCAGTGCAGAGTCAATGCAGTGTCTGCCTGTAGATTTTAGAGTACCTTATGCTTCCGGCTACTGAGCCTTTATGAAGATTCTGATTTCCTTTTCCAGCAGGACTGATTTTCATGAGCTATAAACCACACTAATAAAAGAAAAAATGCATTGAAATAAAGTCACTGGCAGAAACAAATGCACCCACATACAGTTGCTTCAAAACTCAGCTTGCAGTTATGTCTGAGACAGATGATGTAAATGGTTACAGATGAGTCTTCGTACAAGAGAGAAGAGAGCATAAAGTGCTTTCCATGCTCCGTAGAAAAAAGCATCTCACGAGGCTACTTTTGGGTGAGACTTTGTTGACTGTTGGACCTGCCTCTACGACACATCCAAAGACATTTTTGTACAGTTGAGAAACTGGGGGGGGTGCAACCTTCGTCCGAGAGAAGCAGGAACCATCTAGGTCTTTCTCAGCAAGCCACTGTCGCCTTGGTTTGCAGTAGAAGCCTTGACTGCTACCAACTGGAACCATATCATCTTTAATAATAAATCCAGGTTTTGTTTGGGGAACAGGTTCTGGTATGGAGGCCTCATGTTTAGTGCTTAAAACCTGCCTTTAAACCTACATTTACAGCTCAGCGATGTGAAGGACACATGTTACCTCTCAAGGCAGGGCTTCCATCTGACATTTTTCAGCAGGATAATATTCGCCCACACACACAGTAGGGTTTCCCAGGAATGTTTGATCGCAGCACTACCTTGGCGTATCTAATTTCCAGATTTATCGCCAACTATACATTTAATAGGACCAGCTTGGACGCCAACGTAGGCAACCTAGGAGTGTGCAAGATCTACGGGCCCAACTGCTACAGCTGTGCTGCAGGATACCATTTGGAAACTCTTGTGTCCTTTCAATCGTACAGTTTTTATCAATAAAATTTTAGTCCATTTGTTTTAATATTGTAACATTGTTACATACAAGGGGTTGGACAATGAAACTGAAGTAAGAACAGAGTGTGTAGGTTCAGTTAGCAGGTAAGAGCAGAGTTTTGCTCAAAATATTGCAATGCACACAACATTATGGGTGACAGAGTTCAAAAGAGGACAAATTGTTGGTGCACGTCTTGCTGGCGCATCTGTGACCAAGACAGCAAGTCTTTGTGATGTATCAAGAGCCACAGTATCCAGGGTAACGTCAGCACCACCAAGAAGGACCAACCACATCCAACAGGATTAACTGTGGATTCAAGAGGAAGCTGTCTGAAAGGGATGTTCGGGTGCTAACCCGGCTTGTATCCAAAAAATGTCGTTCACAAGAGTAATTGACGCTGTATTGGCCACAAAAAGGAGGCCCTAGTACACCATCCTAATAAATTATTGTGGTCTAAAACCAGGTTTCATTGTTCAACCCCTGTATGTCCTTCATTACATTCACTCATAGTAAGTTTCATTTCATTCCATCAACCACTTGCTGGGGCATATTTTTTTGTCAGTGGTTCTGTGTCATCACATGATGAAAATAACATACACCTATCCGGTATAACATGACTTCCTCATTCTACACTAAATGTTCATTTTGTCAGCTCTATTCACCATAGAAATGAACGATGTAGTTCTATAATTACAGACTGTAGTCTTATCTGTTACCTGTGGCACCTTTCACCCCATTTTTCAGTGGTCAGGACCCCACAGGACCACCAGAGGACAATGTGCTGCTGGAGTGTTTAAACACTCGTATTAGTTTAAACACAGTTTAAAAGTATCCACTGTGTCCTGCCCACTATTAGACACCCTTACCTAGTTGCTCTGACTTCAGATGCAAAGTCAGAGATAGAAGCTCATCTGTTTCTGCACAGTTTGAGTTGGTCATCCTCTATTCCTTTATCAAGGACGCTGTCGGTTGTTCTCAGTCCAGCAGTAACACAGGGGTGTAAACACTCTGATCCAACGTAACACACACTAAAACACCACAATGTCAGTGTCACTCCAGTGCTGAGAATGACACATCCTAATAATACCTGCTCTGTGGTAAGCAGAGAAACAGCATAGAGAGAGTAGAAACAAGGTAGATTGTATTATGGCAGATTGGTGTATTGAATTAAAATATGAACAAAAATGCATTTCTTTCCTGTATTATTTTTTAGATGTACTAGATTTGATAAAGGGATGCAAAAACCATGAAGATGCCAACTTCTTGTTTTCTGTATAGGCCTCCCTAAAGCAGCTGTGGTCACTCAGGAAAGGGTTTGGGCTGCATCCTTTGTTCAGGGTGTTTCTGGAGTCACCGCTGACGATGTGTTCTACATCAATTTGCCCCTCTATCACAGTGCTGGGTTTCTGATTGGACTCATTGGATGTATAGAAAGAGGTGAAAGGTTTACGCTGTCTTTATACGTTTCCTTTACCATTCAGTAGATCAGTTCAGTCTTCTGATCTTCAAATCAGTAAAGGACGAGTACACTAATTCTTCAGTGTACATTACTGTCATGTAGTGTTTCATTCCAAGTCATTTTGGAGCGTTTCTGTTCCTCTGTTCATCGTGGAATAGTTACATTTGTGCTTTTCCTACTTGTCTTAGGAAATTCTGCTGTTCTGAGGAGGAAATTCTCTGCCTCTCAGTTCTGGGATGACTGCAGAAAGTACAATGTTACAGTAATGCAGTACATTGGGGAAACAATGCGTTACCTCTGCAATACACCAAAGGTCAGTCTTTTTTTTTTAGATCATTATATTCTAGACCTACGTTTTTTTTACACCTTTGCTTGCACTGTGTTTAATTTTGCTGAGATAAGATAATAGCATATATCCAATAAACAATGCTGTGTTTTGTCTTGGCGCTGTTTGTTACAGAAAGACAACGACAGAGACCATAAAGTGAGAATTGCTATTGGTAACGGGGTACGAGCTGATGTGTGGAAGGAATTCCTGCATCGTTTTGGAAACATTTATGTCAGGGAGCTCTATGCTGCCACAGAGGGAAACATCGGCTTTATTAACTACACAACTAAAGTTGGTGTGGTGGGCCGCGTCAACATCCTCCACAAGGTAAGCTATCACTCAGTTCTTCAGACTTTAATAGCCGAGCGTTAAGACGCAGCTAACCTCTGGCTGTGTTTGTTAGAATCTGTTCCCCTATGCCCTCATCAAATTCGACATAGAGAAAGAAGAGCCTGTGCGGAATGCCAACGGGCTGTGTGTGCCAGCTGCTCCGGGTGAGTCACCTAAGGCACAAGTCAATTACATTCATTAGCTGTGATGAGATGTTAGTAGGAATGTTACACCTTGTACAGCCACGCATTTAGTTACCCTTAATCGGCCCAGTTGTGCTAATGAAACACTGTCTGGCAGGTGAGGCTGGACTGTTGGTTGGGAGAATTACCAATAAGTCTCCTTTTGTTGGCTATGCTGGAAATGAGCAGCAGACAGAAAAGAAGAGGCTCAGAGACGTCTTTGTGAAAGGCGATCTCTACTTTAACAGTGGAGACCTGCTGAAAATCGACCATGAAAACTTTGTCTATTTCCAGGATCGAGTTGGAGACACTTTCAGGTAACAGAAAACTTGAATTTAGCCCTGAATTTAATACAAATGAAAAACCAGATGTGATCGTTGGAGTTTTTTGGCTTCACTTATAGATGGAAAGGAGAGAATGTAGCCACTACAGAAGTATCAGACATCCTCACTCTGGTGGACTGCATTGAGCAGGCGAATGTCTATGGTGTAACAGTCCGCGGTAAACACTAAAGCAGAGTGATCTGAAGATGATTCAAAATTCTCACCTCATGTTTTGGGGATGGTTTGTAAGTCAGTGATGCTACCTTTTCTTGCTGCATTCCTTCCATCAAGGACATGAGGGAAGGATCGGAATGGCAGCCATTATGTTGAAAGAGGGGAGAGAGTTCGATTGTGTCGACACATGCAGAGTGGTATCCAATTTCCTACCAGTTTATGCCAGACCACGGTTCATCCGCATTCAGGTGAGACGCACGTTTACATTCCAGTGTGATCACTTGCTACTTTTCATTTGGAAATACAGGATTTGTATTAAAGCGTGCTGGTCTTTCAGGGTTCTTTGGAACTCACGGGAACGTTCAAGATGAAAAAGGTGAAATTGGTGGAAGAGGGTTTCGATCCAGCTCTTATTGAGGATCCTCTTTACTTCCTTGATTTGGTTCAGAAAAAATACATTCCACTCACTAGAGATATTTATAACTCAGTGCTAACGGGAGATATTAAAATATAAGTCTAGAAATGTACAAATGTTAAAGACAGAAACATTGAACTGTGTGTGCCTTAAGAAAAAGAATAACTAACAGTAAATAGTTGCAAACTAATCTCAGGGAAAAGACTAATCATTCAAATGTGCCTTTTAATATTTGTGAATGAATTTAGTGAATCATTTCTATGTTGGGAGAATAACTAATAAAATGTAAAGTTTAAACAATACACATTTGCTGTCTAAATGTGACTGATTTTGGTTCTGAAGGCCAAATGGGGTTTTATCAGCACACAGAATGAATAATGACTGGACTGGTGTGTAGGGGAAAGGTCAGACTGAGGAATGCGGTCGTCGTTTATCTTTCACCCTTTAAATGAACCTCTGAATACGGAATACCTCGGAGTATTTATCAGGACTTGCTGGAAACGGTGCCCTTTTGAACCAATACCAGGGTCATTACCTCCATGAGATTGCTTTAAAACAACCTTTGTGCCTTTCACAATGACCACAATCCAGCAGCGCCACTCTGTAGCTTATGCTCCTGCCCACAGTGTTTGACACCTGAAGCACGACTTTACTTTAAAAATTAATTTATTTATTAATACAGTGGTATATTTAGAAATGTGCTGCAAAGAAAACCAAATATTAAAAGGAAAAAAAGAAAAAACAAATGTCAGCCACACAAGGAAAAGAAACTAATATTGGGTTGAAGCTGTGTTATATCAAAAGAAATAGTACTGATGTGCCTTAATAAATTGTTTACTAGTACAAAAATACATTTCAGGGCACACAATACAGCATCCAGTATCACAAATAAAGTTGGGGACCACTCACCACAGCAGACCCTTCTTAAGTACAGATTCAGGAAATTATTTAAACCGAGCACTTTCCTATTTTGTAAATAAGAATAAAAATGTTTTCTTATTGTTAAAAATGCCATTAAGTAGAGTTTGTGTATATGTTTGTAGAAAAGAGTTGTTTTCCCTTTTTTTTTTTTGTATTTTAAATTTTTCATTACTGCTAAGTGTAGTTCCAAGGCTCAGGGGTATAACTGTAATATAAACATAATCAATGTAATAGTCTTCTCTTTTTTAAAGAAACTTTTTGCTCCATCTTAACTTTTTATACAAAAGAACAAAAATGTACAAAAGGTCATTTACAGCAAACCAAGGCCATAGGCTAGCAGTATATACAGCCATAATTTAAACATATCCTAGTGTTTTGTATATCCTTTGACTTCATATGCATAGCAGTAAAATAAAGCATACCTGTTCATTAGCCTTGATTATTTGTGTGCTAAATCCAAGTCCACTGACATAATGGGATAGAAACTGGTGTGAATTCAATATCCTTCAAAATTTCACTCTAGAACGTAACTCAAAATTTGCACGTCTTTCCTTAAACTAATGTTAATATGCAGATAAGGCATCACTGCTCGCAGTGTAAAGATGGGGAAGTTTGTGTTCTGAACTTAGTAGCAGGCTTCTGGACCTGAGTCATAGCACATGCATAGATCTCTAGACAGCAGGAGATTTGGAAAACCAAAGTCAATGTCAGTGTGTTCGTTTATGGTAAAACATCGCTAGAAAAGGTCTGTTCAAAACATAGAGCCCATTTTTAAGCCAGAAGAAAGAAGTCAAAGTCCATCAGCAATGAGCAGAAGAGTCCAAATCCTTCAAAAGCACTTCATGTCATCTTCATGTCCTTCACTCTGAAGTCCCAGAGGAGTAGGCTCAGACTTATGCAGATCCTCACACACACACACGCACACGCACACACAAACACACATGACCACAGCCCTCACAAACAAAAAAGTTCTGCGTACTTCAACTTTTCTGTTTGTGAGCATATGGAATTGCAAAGTTATGACTAATTATTCAATGTCATTTATTTTCATTATTCCACTCAAAATGTCTTTTTTTTATTATTATTATTATTAATATTATTATTTGGAGAAGAGGCTACAAATGTCAAAATGGGATTATTTCAGTCTGTGGCACTGGTCATGCATTCTATTAACAGTTCACTTAAAGAATTCATTTATTCTGTCATTTTTTGCAAGCCTTCAAGCACCAAAAAGAACAAAAAGAAAGAGGGTGTTTGCATGAATTCAGCACCAGGAGGAGGTGCTCTCCTTGTCCTCCGAGCATATTCTTGGGTGTAACTCCCATCAGCAAAAAAAAAAAAAAAAAAAAAGACTCCATAGAGTGGAGCAAATCCCCAGGATGGAGCAGAGCAGGGATGAAGGGAAAGAGGAGAGGAGTCTTCCTCTCGTTCTTCTCCACTGACGCCTTCACATTCGATAACAGACCAGCTGTTGTCCTCTTCAGAAGTGGTCAATCAGCACGGATACACAGTTTGCACCCACCAGGTAATTGGGGTCCCCTGGGAGAGATTTATTTTGCCAGCATTTGGGGTCACCTGGGGGGGAATCATAAAGTAAGTTAAGAGACTACAGGTATGTCTAACACTCCCCTGCAGGACTTTCCTCTTTTTAGAATGAATAAATGTTGTGATGGGTAAAAAAAACAACATAGGAATTTGCTTGGTCTGTAAACACAATGTTTTTGTGAGTGCAAGAATGGAAAGGCTGGCTGGAAACAAAAATCAAGAATTATGATTTTTGTTTAGTTTTATTATTATTGTATTATTGTCGTTATCCAATGAAAAATACACATCTCAAAAATGGTGCAAATGCTAACATAATAGTACTATAGAGCACTCATTGGTCTATACATCCAAAATGGTTTCCATTTTACAGAGCAGCTACGAGGCTCAAATGCTGGAGAAAAATAAAAACAAACATTTAGACACGTTTTTCTTCGGACCGTAGTGACGTATGAATGAGATTTCTTTCCCCAAAGCAGGCATTAACTCAGAAAGCCAAGGCAGCAAACATGAGAAGGAAGAAGAGATTTTGAAGGAAGAGAAAAAAACGGAATAAACACCACAACCAAGGCTCGTGTTGAACCCTAAGAAAACCACCAAGGGCACTCAAGAACCAAAGAAACTCAAAAGGCCAGAGAGAGAGAAAGGACAGCGTACCCGACGAGGAGTCGGAGGATTTTAGAGCAAAAGACCAACCATCAGGAGTCATAGACGCACAGTGTGGTAGGCGCAGCTCCACTGGCTTCAGAAACTTCAGACCGTGAGGCCCACACATGACCAGGGGACTGAGCAGAGTTTCACCTGCAGAGAGATAAAACAATAAATAAATAAATAAATAAATCACAAAGTCGACTGAGAACATGGCTCTGAAGTGTACGATGTCGGAGGGAATTCAGGGACTATAAAAACAAAGCAAAGTGCAGCAACATCCTTTTAGTCAGTTACTTCTCTTCCATTAATTATTTAATGAAACATTCTGAATGAAAGACGAGAAAGAGCAGGGAGATGGAGCTTGTAGCATGTTCTTCAATAAAGAATGCAGACCTTTCTCCTTGTCCAGCGGTGGCAAGATGCTGTTGTCCCTGCACACTTTAAAGTAGATCTCCTGCTCCACGCTTTCAGGAATGGCCCCCTGGGGAATAATGATGCTCACCCCTGTCTCTATGGAGCTCAACACCCCACCATTACAGTTAAAGATGCCCCGAGCTGTGGCAACCACTGTGTGTCCTTCATCATCCTCATCGTCATCCAGTGCACTGGGGCTGAAAAGGAAAAACAATCACACACATCAGAAACTGTAAAGATTAACAACGTGTTCTTTCGGCTGTGATTTACACTAGGGGTGGGCAATGTGACAATACGTTACTGCAGGGGTAGGCAACTCCGGTCCTCCTGCTCAAGCACATCTGGTTCATCTCACCTGTTACTTGCCAGGTTTGTTAGAGCAGGGAAATCAGTAAACTATGCAGGCACTCCAAGACCAAGGTAGCCTACACCTGCATTACTGTGAAAACGTTCGTTTCCCCAGGAGAATCAATCAATTCAGTGTTCAAAGTTCAGATATGGAGAGCATGAGATGAATTCTTTTACCTGACCGGGATAGCCTTCGGGACAGCATTGACGTTGTTGTGCTGATATTTGGGCCTGTTGTCCATCGTGCGAGTGAATGTGTCCACTCCACTGTCTGACTCCGGAGGTTGGGGTGAAAGGTGAGTTTTGGGGTTATTGTTCACTATAGTGGGCTTGGCCTGTGTGTCATTGGGGAGAAGGTTGTGGTTGAATTTGGGACTCTCAAACTTCCGCTCAAATGGTCGTGCGGAGCTTGTGTAAGGCTTCGGGACATAGCGGTTATAGCTGGTGGGAGCAGGGGCACCCAGAGTTTTGGGTGGAATGTCCGTGCCATTAACTGGGGATTTCTGGGGAAGGTAGTTGCCTTGGACTGTGTCGTCTCGGGTTGGTGGTCGGAGAGCAGACAGATCCGGTTTGCCTTTGGGGGAGTTGTGGGGATCAGGTAGGGAGTTCACTGAGAATCACATGAGGGGAGGGGGGGGTGAGAAGGTTAGAATCAATTTTAGGGTCACAATTTATTGCACATTTGTCACTGCTGTGACACCATCACCGTCCAATGAAAAACATGTATCTCCAAAATCGTGTCATGACAACACAAAACTATGAATGAAAGCTAGACTTTAGTGAAAATAAGACTTAAGACTTGAAGACAATGAAGAAAACAGATGTTTTTCACTGGTCAGCAGCATTAAACTGACACATTTGAGTGCAGCCTGAATTTAATTGAACAACACAGCACTTATTTCAACTGCTTTTCTGAGTTGTCTGTAAAAATATCAGCATCTTAATGCGCTCACCCTCTGTGTTTCCGAGTTTGGGCAGAGATGTTGGGGGAACAGCAGGGCCTGACTGTCCATAAGGAGCAGGTGAGTGGTTGATTGGGGGTAGTGGCTCATATCTCTTATCCACAGGGCTCACTTTCTCAGCTGACTCTGTCCTGTAAGACCATGTTTGTCCAAAATGTTTATAATGAATAAAAGACATACATTGGGGTACAAAGCCTGGAACGTCCTATAGAGCATTGCATAGGTTACCTGTTGAAAGGGTATCCTAACTGAGGCTGTGATGGTTTAGCAAGATCATGAAAGCGATTGACTCCAGGCTGACTCATTGCCTTGTTGTCGAAGCTGCGGCGGTCAAAATAGGACAGCTGCTTCCTGTAGTACTCTTCATCCTCATCAGGGTCGTAGTGGTTAGAGCGGACAACTTCTTCTCCTAATCGAGGCTGGGGCTTCTGTGGCTCAGGGGCTCTATGGAAAGAGACGTACAATAATGAGAAACAACAAAACATATCGAGAAAGAGAAGAAAAGCACCACCAGGGGGAGCTCTTTGACTCCTTGTAGAACATGATTTAAACACACACAGTGGGCCATAAAAAAAGCTACTTGATGAAGTCTATTTAATAATTAAAGAGGGACACCATAAAGACCCAGTTGTTTACATGTGAAGGTGATTGTGTTTATTACCTGTATGCAGGTTTCTCTTGTTCTAGGTTGCTGAGGGAGTTGGCTTTAAGTACAGGCCCAGGTGCAGTCACAGGTTTGGGAAGGTCTGTGGGCTTGGGTATAAAGTTGATATTAATTTAGTTAAAAACAGAACTGTGTACAATCTCTGAGCTTATAATGGCTAAAATCAGCATTTTACTTCCTGAACAAAGATAAAAGACATACCCTGATCCCTGGCATTTCTCCAGCCTCTTTGGCTCTGTCCACAGACACAGAGCGCTTGTTCTCAAACATCTTGACCCTGTTGAGAACAGACTGAGGTTTCATTGCAGGATCCTCATCTGGGTCTTCTCTGGGAGGAGGGGGCAAAGGTTTAGAAACTGCAGAATGGACAGGCTCCCCTGGGGACAGCAAAACTTCTGGCTTAGGAGGTGGAACTGGAGGCTCTGAATTTAAAGGTTCATGCTGCCCTGATTTGTATCCTCGATTCTGAGGCCCTGGATTATAAGAGGGTCTCATTGAAGCATCACCATAATACTGCTTTGGAGGGTCAGGCGAGCGGGGGGCATTGATGGGGAAAGTGTGGGGCTCTGGTTCGTAAGGAGAGCGGGCATCGTATGTGACTGGGGGAGGAGGAGGAGGGGGCTCGTCATAGCGAACAGGCCCTGGTTTAACCTGCCTCGGCCGGTTATCGTAACCCACAGGAGCCTCATCATAGCGGGGCTGAGGGGGACTATATTCCCTCGTGGGGCCATCCTCATAGGGGGAGCGAGGATCATAGCTCAGTGGAGGAGGAGGAGGAGGAGGTGGCTGATGGCCCTGAGGATAGCCAGGCCCAGGGGGTGGGGGCTGGGACGAGGTCTGCTGGTCATACTGGGGCCACTGCTCGTCAAAGTGAGGCACACGGTTGTCGTAGTGCAGGTGTGGGTCGTAATTGTGAGGCTTTGGTTGAGCGTAGCCGCCACCATCGTAGCCGTAAGGCGGGTGGTCGTACTCGCGGTATGGCTGTTTGTCCTGGTAGACAGGCTGGTGGCTATAGGACAGAGAGGTTGGGGGAGCTAAAGACTGCTGTTGCGGTGGCTGCTGCTGGGGCTTCATCCCGTGGTTCACCCGCACAGGCTCGTCTATACTGTAAAGATCCTTCTTATACATCTGCAGGGAACACAACATAAAAGAATATGAGTGTCTGAAAGACCAGGAACTGAGAACACCACAATTTGAGGCACCACCACACCAAGTGAAATACACAAGATACATAAACCTGAATGTCAAAAACAAATTTGCCAAACAAATCTCTTGAAGTTGTCAAAGTTTTAATATCTTTTTTAATAGAAAACAAAACAGCTTAAGATCAGTTGTCATCAATATGCAAGTAACAGGCAGATTACTTTAGCAGTTTGTAATATCCTCTTCTATAAATCTATCATTTGATAAGAAGCCCTTCAGTAATGACAAACAAACATCTATCTGGAACGTCTTGAATAAATTTAAATGTTGAGTCTTCCAAATGGTTAAAGACAGTTAAATTGGAAAGTCCAAAAGGCTCCTTTTCAAATTTTCTACAGGTAGCCTGGAGACAGTAACATTGTAAAAGGTCCAGCGCCTGTTATAAAATGACGCATTTACAGTGACAAAGTTGCTAAACTAAGTCTTTAATATACATTAGAAAAAGCAACTGAACACACTGCATTAATTCCTTTTACATTATTAAAAGTACTGTCTGCAGGTTAGATTAACATGCATCTACAGAAATCCATTCTTGCAAATCAGGTAAATGTTTCATTCTACTGCTACTAAAGTGTCTACCAGTGCAACTACTGTACAGTGGCAAAAATGGATGCTATTGCTTGCTACTACAAAGTACTACTTCTAATGACAGGACAAGCTGAAAGAAATTTGAACCATTAGGAGCCATGCAAGAAGAGGTAGTAGAGGCGACAGCAAAAAGACTGATCGTGAGAGGCCTCTCTTCTGGGATCATTTATACACAGATGCACCAGGCCCTCTTCCCTTTCCCCTCAAACAGGCCCATCGTGGTGCATGTGTACCAGGTCACCCACACACTTTAGGTGTCAGAGGCACACAGCACACGCGTGGGTGGGCACAGCACTCATGCAGACAGCGAAGAGGGAGGAAAAACAAAGCATGTGCGAGAGACAGGCAGGTTAAAAGAGTGAGCGAGCGGGGCTGAACCAGGCCGAACCAGGCCATGACCGGGTCCAGCTTCTGGTGGTGCTGGTGGCGGTACCTTTGGATCTGGGCCGAGCGGAAGCGACTGGTGGGGGTCGTGTGTTGGGGGCTGAACGAGCTCAGGGTCGGGCTGGGGGTCGGGATCTGGGGCGGGGCTGTTAAGGGAGTCGGCTTGAGGGGTGCCAGGTGGCTCCTCGGGGGTCATACCCGCTAGTGGAGTGGCGGGCTCAACAGCAGGGGGTGCTGCTGCTGCCGCTGCAGTGGGGAGGGAGGGCAAGGCCACAGCAGCCTCAGCCTGCTGTGGAGTACGGGGCACAGAGGTTACAGACACACGCCACCAATAGCACATACACACAAACACACTCCACTTTAGGCTTTACACCAGTTCTCATTTGAAGGGAGAATTATGGCAGCTCCGGGAAGTCAAATAAACTCCTCATGATGTTTAACAGGTAAGCCAAAACGTAATGTGTTCTTCTGTAAATTCAATTCACACCATTTGATAATCAACAACAAGGGGCAAAAGTATTTAACCTTACAACTCACTGAAATCTGGACACTTAAAAATCACATACACATTTAATTTTTAAACAAATAAGACAAGTTGCTGCTTTATTGTAAAACTCCAAAAACAACCACACACAACCACACAACCACCACACACACACAACCACACACACACACAACCACACACACACACAACCACACACACACAACCACACACAACCACACACACACACAACCACACACACACACAACCACACACACAACCACACACACAACCACACACACACACAACCACACACACACACAACCACACACACACACAACCACCCACACACACAACCACACACACACACACACACAACCACCCACACACAACCACCCACACACAACCACACACACAACCACACACACAACCACACACACACAACCACACACAACCACACACAACCACACACAACCACACACAACCACACACAACCACACACAACCACACACAACCACACAACCACACAACCACACAACCACACACACACACAGAAGTTTACCTGCTGGGGAGCTGGCATCTTAAACCCGGCTGGGTCAATGCGGTTCACAGGCTCAGGCTGGGGTACAGCATGCTGGTAGCTGGGGTACCCGGGAGCATCCTGGATGACTGGTGGATCCTCTCGTACTGGCTCAGAGGAGCGAGTGATTGCAGGCTCAGTGGGTAAACCCACTTCATCATTCAGAGTCTCATCCAGCTCCTGGTCTGTGTAAGCACCTCCTTCTGTGTCTGTGTCTTCATAATCAGATGTGTGGCGGCTATCAGTACTGTACATGCTATACTCGCTGCCAGGTGCTGAGAGGTAGGAGAGGCGGTCATCGTGAATGTCCAAGTCATCTTCTGGAGCTCCATCGGCCTGGAGATAGTGTAAGAGAATGACGGACATTGTCAAATGTATCAGTCACACCTTCTCTTCAATAACATTCCCAGCATCCGTGGCTTCAAGCAACTGTAATAATCCTTGCTTTTCTGTGTTCAAATACACACAAGAAAGGGCTTGTAAACTTGCTGGGAGTGGAAGAAATGTGTCTTGAGGTCTTTGCTACTTTTTCAGAACTCACAACTTCAATTTGCTCTAAACAGTCATCACAATCAGAGCCACTGAACACCAAACTGGCATTGATGAATAACCATGATAATTTAATCCAAAACTAAACTCAATCTAGGTCCTGGGATCCAGCCCTGAGAGTTATATTACTGATTATTCTTTCAAACAGGAGCTGGACTTCAAGCACAACAGCTCAGAATGTGTTCCTCAGTACAACTCGGGTATTTAGGTCATGGCGTTTTCTGATTCTGTCCAATGTCACTGCTTGTTATGGTGACATACCAAGGTAGCGCTTGATGCTTTTTGCAACCAAACATTTTTTGCATTAATATCCAAAAGGCATCCATTAAGTAATCCAAATACATTCATGCGGTTAATTAATTAATTAACGACTAATCCAACTGCAAGGATAATAGTTTTACCTCTACATAGTGCTTACCTTGCCCTCAGAAACCCAGACCAGCTGGTTCTGCTGCTGCTGGATGGTCTCTTTCAGAGCGCCATACCACCCATCATTCATGTTATTCAGGTTAATGGTGGCTAATTGACGAGAGAGGGAGAAGCAGAGGGAGAGGGAGGAGAGCACAAGAGCAACAGTCATCTTAGTTAATGCATTAGTACAAAAATTTCGAAACACCCTAGGCCAAATTACACATTAAATTAGCTACAGCTGGTGTAGGTAATAATTGTTCATAATTCAGTTGCTCTGTGAATAAAAAAAATTACTTATAAATCAAACATCAGTGAAGCATGATTAGCAAGAGTTCAGACATTCTAAGTGTTGAAAAGAACACCTTGCAACTGTAAAACAGGATAATATCCATTATGTGTTGGGACTGTGTTTCCACCAGTGGCATGTGGAGAGTAGGACTATGTACTGGCAAGAATCTGGTGTTACAGGACACATCATGATACACAGTGTACAATTCAATGTATCATCAAACTAATTATATCTCTGTACCTTTTCAGGGTTAATGATGACCTTGGTGAAACGCTAACCTTGAGCTCCTCTGCTCCATCTGAGAAGGACCCCGAGCTCCCCTGCTACAACTTCACATTGGCTTCCCACCTTCCAGCTACTGGAGCTGGACTAGTTCCCCCCTGCCCTGTACTAGTTGCCCACTTGCCATCACCAACTATATAGAAATTTACACAGACCCAAATTATTTGCTACTGTTACTCTTATGTCCACCAGCGAACTAACATAACACCAGCACACCAGAGTATTAGAATAGTCATGTGGGGGTTCAGTGTCCCCTAAATAACTATGTATAAGTAGTTTTAAAAGAGGAGGATGGGTTCCCCCCCTGGGAGCCTGGTTCCTTCCAAGGTTTCTTCCTCCAGCTCTGAGGGAGTCTTTCCTTGCCACTGTCGCTCTTTGGCTTGTTCACTAGGGGGTCTATTTTTTATCCTTTGTTCCTGTTTTGTTAACCTTTTTAATTTTTTCATTCCTGTAAAGCTGCTCTGTGACATCATTTGTCTAGAGTGCTATAGAAATAAATTTTGATTTGATTTATCCCAATATATTATTAATAGTTAAAGGACCTCAGGACAGAGGAGACAAGAGCAGCTGTGGTCGTGACAGTGGTCATTACCATGCCCTCTCTGCTCATCTGTTTTCTTTGTGTGTGTTTTGGCTATTTGTCAGACTGGATTTTGTCCATTTTCCAGCTGGATTACTTGCCGATAGTTGATGACAGGCAGATGATTTGGATGTGTATTATATCTGTAGGTTTTGCTGAACCTGGGTTATGAAACCTAGACTACATGCAGCTGGCACAGAACCTGCAGCCTGCAATGATTTAAAATGTCAATTAAAAATTGATGTATTGTATTGATGTTTTCTTACAGCCCTAGTGGAGTGATGAATGAATTGCACGAATGCTTGGAAATCTGGAATTGTCCTTACAATACAGAGATTTAAACAAACTGTGAAGCAAGAGAAGACCTCAGAACCCAAGGCCTTATGGGGTCAGAAAGCGGACTCTTTACACACAGGTCACACTAATGATTGACGAGAAATAGACATGTAATAAAACCAAAAATGTAGGTTCTCTTGCCTTTTAGAAATAAAGTAATCATTCAATTTTAAGCTCTTCTGTCTTTTTTTTTTTGCTCCACTTACTGGTGAATAGGTGATGGTTGTTCTTCCTCAGTTTCAGAGCACGCTCATACAGTTTCCTGGCGCTCTTCCTGGACTCAGGGCATAGTCTGGTTCGCATGTTCTTCACACCTTGTTTGCTGTCAGGGTTCAGGAATACCACGATGGGGTACCACTGGGCATAGTTCAGACGGTCCACAGCATTAGGGGTGATGTCCAACACAGCATGTTTATCCTTAAAGAAGACATGAGACCGGATACAAGTTTCAGTACAAGAATGCTTGGGAATTAAGGAACCAAACTGTACAATGAACTCATGTCAATGTCTGTACTCACTCTGTCAATGATCTGCTTAATGGTATGGAGACGAATGATTCCAGAACTGCGCTGGTCTGTGCCAGCATCTCTAGGCTCACTCTCTGAAAACACAAGAGGTCAAAATTTCAATTTTGATTCATGAGAGTTACAGTGCATGATTGTCTGTTTAAATGAAAAAAAAAAAAAAAAAGAAAAGAAATTGAGAAAATGAATAAATCCTACTCACTTGCAAGTTCAAAGAGGTCTGGCTCCTCCCTGGAAAGTTTCTCTCGTGCAACGTCGGCAATTGGACCGAATATTACCACAGGTCTCAGGAAACCAGCTAATGATGAAAAAGAACATATCAGTATAAGAAATACCTATGTGCATCATCAGCTCATTTGGCTGTTGAGCCAGGGCCAAAGTCAGTTAAGAACCATCAGGAAACAAACCAGTACATGAGATTGTGAGCTGTTAAGGCAATCAAGAACAAGTGTGTATGAAGAAGAAATTAGTACAAATAATCAAAGATCTTTCAAAACAAATTCACCTTCTCGGAGTACCACTCTCTCATAGGCAGGGAATTTGGTCTGAACGGGCTGTGCGGAGAGGTCCTCTCTGCTTTTCCTAAGATTCCTCTTGGAGCTCCGCAGACCACGAAATCTCCAGAAATCTGCCCTGTCCCCTCCTGCTGTCTTAGGAAGAGTGTACTGTACACTGGATAATTGCTCTGCTCTGGAGAAGAGAGAACAGCATAAAGGACCATATCTCATGACATCATACATTCAAAAAAATGTGCGTCAAACATTTTGTTCAAACGGATGAGCTGAAATAAACTAAACATTAGTTCATAAAACACCCTCAAATCCATATATAGTACCTGTTCTTGTTGGGAATGATGCCCCTTTCCACCTCCTGATGGTTCTTGCCGATACGGATTGCGAGCCAGGAGCCCAGCTTGCCATTGTACAGTGTATCCACCACTCTGAAAACCTCTCCCTTATTGAAGCTCAGGCCATAAGGAGACTCCTTTTCATACTCAAAATGAGTTCTGATGTAAAATGAATCACCAACGTCTGACTCCACTATCCGGCGATACACTAGAAAGCAGAAATAAGGGTGTCAGAAGAGCTAAAGGAAGATACATGTTTAATAAGGCATGCATATTATATAAAATTAAACGACAGACAAGATTTTCTTTTTACTTTTCAAGAATCCAAATAATATACATCAAACCTATAAGTACATATTTACGCAGTATTCTCACCATCCTTCTTTTTCTGAGCCAGAATAGTGACTTCCTCCCCTTTGGGCAGGTCTAGAAGAAAGAGCACAGCTTCCTCTCGGATGATGTTTGCAAAGTCAACATTATTTACCTGCGGAGAGAGTGAAAAAAGATTCTTAAACATCTAAATACTGCTTAGCTAAGAAGAGACCTAAATCAATGATTTTACCATACTTTAGGCACACCCAGAGAGTGTGTGTGTTCTGAATAAGGAGTGGGTATGTAGGAGGCAAACTTTTGGATAGATTTTGGCAGCAAGAAAAGGGGAAAAATACAGCCAGGGAAACCTCCATGAAAGTACAAGCATTTTGATACAGGCTGAGGTTTAAGAGCATTTATACAGCAGGGAAAGAACAATTTGAAAATCAAACACCCATAAAACTAGGACTGCCACCACAGAGACCATAAAAAGGGTATTAAAACTAGAATATCAAATCTCCCTCCTCCTGAGACCTTTAAAAGGGTCTACTTGTATCATTCATCAGTGCTAAAACACCCTTCAGATTCATGTGATGATCAGGAGAGGCACAGTGGAGGTACCTCCACACCAATGTAAAGTAAAAAATATGAATTTCTCCTGGATCACAATCTGTAACTGCATATGCTCTCGCCGTGTCCCTGCTTCTCTGGAAACTCAACTCTGTCAGACAGATACAGCTTTTTTTTTTTTTTTTTTTTGATTGCCCGGATTAGTACATTGGGAGAAAAAAAAAATCTCACCCTGAGTATCTGGTCTCCCTCCTCCAGACCCTCTTTAGCAGCAGGACTGTCTTCTAGCACACCAGCCACAAAGATGCCTACATCATTGCCCCCAGCAAGCCGCAACCCAACGCTCTCACCCTTCTTAAACTTCACCAGCTTCATACTAGGTCTAGAGAAATATAAAAATCAGTTCAAGTTTAAGATGTAAGACTCCACAATAAGCAGTAAATTACACAGTAAAGATATTGGAGATATTTTCCTTCTTCTGTAAAATTGCTATTTTGCAGGTACAAAGATTTTCAGTGATGATATAGTGCTGCAAGAATCCAAAAACACACACACACACACACACACACACACACTAGTATTCTAAACTGTGCGAAAGCATATGAAAATGTGGACAAGAATTACCGCAGAATGCTGTCATCATGTGCTACACTGGGCACAGGAGCATCAGCTGGACTCACGGGCAAGTCCACATCAGGCTGACCAGGCTGGGCGTACACAGGCTTCGGCTCTGTGGAGACCAGGATGAGATAAATGATGTGAGAAAAAAAAAAAAAAAAAAAAAAAAAAAAAAAAAAAAAAAAAAAAAATATCACAGAATACAAAGGTAAATATTAATAAACGCTGGCAAGCACACACAGAGACACAGTCAGACACTCATCCACAGAAGTGGGTCCCCTGCTATGGGAGGTCAGACAGACACAGTAGTATGCTTCCAGCATGGAGACAGTGTCAAAACTGATCAACTCAAACTGCTCATCACCACAACCGCTCACACACAGACAAACTTCTTGGTCTCATTTCTTCCACAGAAATGAATATGTTCTGGCTCATACATATCTGTATGTAAATGTTTCACAGCAATAAAAAACCCACAGTATATGAAACTTATATGTAAAGTAAACATACTGGTAAACCGCAGACAAACATACTGGTGAACATGGCTACAAACACAGGTAAAACAGGGCATGCTCCTGAACTCTGACCTGGCAGAGGGGGGAGCTGTTTCTCCTCTCTGCTCCCAGCCTGCTCCAGTCCTTTAGGCGTTTCCTCCACCATCTTAGCAGGCACAGGGAGCGGCTTTGATATGCGCTCCTCATCACGACTCCTGTGACTGCAAACACAACCAAAGGACAAGCTCTGGAATCAACCTACATCCCACTGAAAATGATACTGATCAAGAATAAGGGAGTGTGTTAGTTTCAGTACATCAAGGTCATCTTCAGTAATTAGCATCCATTGTATCAAGCTCAGGAAACAGACACATGCTGTATGATTAAAGGAACCTGAACATCCAATCATGTGTCTGTTGCCATAAGCAACAGTCAATATACAGCAAAAATTCTCTGCTAAACTACCAGAAAATAAAATTGATGATTAATGGTAGGCCCTTCTTGCCTGTGAGCCACATAACATAAAACACATGCTTTTTCCTTCACGATCAAGCTCAAGCATACAACCAATAAAACACTGTTTACACAAACACACACACAGAGAGAGAGAGAGAGAGAGAGAGAGAGAGAGAGAGAGAGAGAAAGAGAGAGAAAGAGAGAGAGAAAGAGAGAGAGAGAGAGAGAAAGAGAGAGAGAAAGAGAGAAAGAGAGAGAGAAAGAGAGAGAGAAAGAGAGAAAGAGAGAGAGAGACACACACACAAGGGCCGTTTGGTAGTCTTGAAGGTCACAGCTGTGTTTTGCTGCTCCTTTGTTGGGCTATATTTAGACCAGCTCTTCTGATCTAGAGTGATGGAGTGAGAAAGAAAGAAGAGAAAGGCAGAAAGACAGAGGAAGAGAGAGGGAGGGAGGGACTGACTCCAGGTGCAGTGTGAGCTCTGGACCTGATTGCTAAATGAGAAAGGGACCCAAAAAGGGATCCAAAGAGTCCATTCAGTGACCTTTACTGTCAGAGTGACCAGAATAGTGGAGGGGGTGCAGAAAGTGGGGTGCTTACAGAATGCAAAAGACCTCCATTCCTTCCTCTGTCTCAGTACAGGTACACTCCACATGGGGTCCTGTTTTATTCATGAAAATGATGAATATGCTTCCCAGCGATTATAATGTGGCTCCAAACAAAAAGGCTGTGTGGTGACATGGAGAGCAAAGTGTGCACTGAAATACACTACTATGCCCCATAGTAATAAACTTTCCTGTTATGGACACTCATGTTACTGACCAAAACAGACAAGGGATAAACTGAGAGAGTGAGTGAGGACCTGAATAAGTAAGTGGAGAAACAGAAGTGCAATGATACAACCAAGCTGTTAACAATCTAGTATGTTCTGAGACATTTATGAAAACATTTGTTGGCTGGTTTGGACTTTGCTGCCCTTCTTGACGCCAAGCCGTCTCGGTCCAAAAACAAAGAAGCCACTTCTCTCCAAAACAAAACATAATGGACAGACTATAGCAGTCTTGTGCTGTCCAATACTTAAACTTCCTGAAAAATGGAAAATTATTTTCTCTGATGAAGCCCCCTTCAGACTGTTTGGAACATCTGGAAAAATGATTGTCCAGAGAAAAAAAGTAAGCGCTACTATGAACCCTGTGTTATGCCAACAGTTTGGCCCATTAATTTGTGGGGTTGCTTCTCATTCAGGACAGTGGGTTTGCTCACATTTTTTCTTAAGAACACTGCCATGAATAAAGAATGGTATCAAAACATTATCCAAGAGCAACTTCTACCAACAATCCAGCAAAACTTTGGAGATGAACAATGGAGATGAACAAAGAGCAAAAATGATAACCAAGTGGCTTGGTGAACAAAATATTGAAACTTGGGATCGATGGCCAGGAAACTCCCCAAACATCAAATCCCACTGAGAACTTGTGACCAATCCTCAAAAAGAAGATGGACAAACAAAACCCAAAATACTCTGATCATCTCCAAGCACTGATTAGGCAAGAATGGGTTGTCATCACTAAAGATTTTGCTATGTCTTTGCTTATATTGACATACATCCAGTTTAAAGTTAAACAATATAAAGTATGGACTGCTTAGAATTGTACTTCATTATACCAAATAAACATTCTAGTAAAACTACTCACCATTTCTAAGAACACTATTAATAACTATTAGATCCTGTTCGGTAAAACTGACATTTTCACTCCAACATGAATTTCCACAGGGCACATGACTAAACTGTAAAACTGTCAAGCTAAACTGTAAATGATCCATTCTAGCATATGAGTGCAGAGGGGGAGTTGAAAGGGAAGGTTACAAATAAAACAAAACAAAGAAACATCACCTTTAATTCTTCCCACAGCTGTACTACTCCTGTACTATTCCTTATAACACTACGCTTGGATAAAAGCACTTCTGGATCAAGCTTCATCACCTGACTGCTCAAAAAAATTAACTCAACCCATTTATACACCGTTTCAAATAGATTAGACCCTTTACCACACAGACAGAGACAGAGCTGGTTAAATGTGCCAGACTTCTATTGAACTCTTAGCTTATGGTCTATGATCAGGGTTAGAGTGTTGAAAGTGCACATTATTTTTAAATAAAATCTTTCAAAAGCATCCATCCCTCCATACTACACAGAAAAGGTTAGTTGCATTAATTAGTCATGTCTGAACTAACAGTTCCCATTTGGATGCTCCAAAATTTCACACCACATCCGACAACACTTACACTGGGTGGATTCTGAACACCTTGTGCCTTGTGCCTCTGATACAAAATAAACAGCAACAAAAATAACAGACAGACCAGCGTTACATAACCAAGTGAAAAAGGCTATATACAAAATACATGATTCCATCAGAGGAAGTGCCAATCTAAAAATTTAAGGCAGTCTTCATGCCCCCTCACTCAGTGCTATGGTCATCATGTAATCTATCCAGGCCACTAGCAATTTGCTACAAAATGTAAGCTTGGTACAGTACTGCTCTTATCACAGAGGACCAGGCATAGACTAACAAGCAATATAGTAAAGGTAAAAGATGAAAACGGGGCTGGAGATGCATGTTCAGAAGAAGCAAGGCTGACAGAACAGAATGAGTGGCAGAGGAAGCAAACAAGTGACAAAGAGATAGACAGAGGCACAGACAAAAATAGAAAGGAAAAAAGAGAATTTGTACAGACCTGCCGTTGCTGATTTGTGGAGGGGAATGTCTAGAATGGTCTGAGGGTTCTGAGCGGCGGTCCGGGGAGCGAGAGCGACTGCTCCTCTTCCTGTCGTGGGATCGGTTCGAGTGATCAGATGCTACAGAGTGGATATCTGAAATATCTGTAAAAGAAAAAGAAAGCTGAAGAAAGATAGGAAAACATACCATAATATGATCTGATATATAACCACCTAAAGGCCATGACCTCAAATGTAAATTTTGAAGAGGATGACTACACGGTGACAGGAAACCTATTTACAGTGTGAGTTTTATTTCACCTCTGAGTGCTGCATCATAAAAAGTGGAAAAGAAACAAACTGAGCCTTTTGCAATGTTTTCAATCTATGTTGTTAATCACCGAGCTGTTGGCATCAGGTGAAAATACCTTCAGCATACAGCACAGAGAAGTTCAAAACGGGTGTCAGGAGTTACAGGAAAACTCCATCTATCCTGTTGTGGTGCATTATGTGGTCCATGTTTTGAGTCTGCTGCACTGACACTACAGTAGACCAAGCAGCTCCATTATAGGCTCCTTTGTAATTTTTAAAAGGATCTGTTGTTTAAGACGAATCCGTGGAAATCTCACTAGTTTTTTAGGTTATTTTCTTAGTAATGGTACAAGCAGAGAGCTTCCCCCCTGTCTGTTAGCATAGTTCACCGAAGACTGATGAAGGGTAGTAAAGGTTTGAAAAGCAGAAATTGGTGGCATCTACAATTCATACATTTCTGCTGGAAGTGTAAGTTTTCTCTTTTATCATTTCTAGTACTTATTTGGTGACAATAAAAATATTAAGCCTATATTTGTATTATTATTTTTGATTAAATTGTGACTTCTAAACAAGAAATTCACAAACTGAAAAACCTCTGAACAGCAAAAACATACGTAAGTGTATGAACACCGTTCGTACTAACCATCTCTGTCAGAAGCGTTGGCTGAAGGGATGCTGTCGTCCAAGTCAGGGATGTTAAGCAGTGTGGCTCTCTCGTCTCTCTGCACTACCATCTTCAGTTTGCCCTTCGATCTCTCAATCAACTTCTTGGCATCTATCAGCGACAGGTTCTCCGTGACTGTGCCATTTATCTGAGGAGGAGACGTTCTACAGTGTTTACGTGACTTTACACTGTATGCATGTGAAGCCTTTCCAAATCACTGGTTTGTGATACGGCCATATTTCAACAACCCGTTTCAACGCGAATCTTAAGTAGACCTCTCTGCCTGTCCACGTCCACAGTTCTTCTGCATATTGCGTCTTTTTTGTTCTACCAGTTACTGTGAGCAATTTGCTACTGGATGTCCTGCACCCCCTCACCTTCAGCACCACATCTCCTTCCTGGATGTTGCCGTCCCTGGCAGCCAGGCTCTCAGGGGAGATATCCTTCACAAAGATGTGGCTGGCCAGACGAAGGCCATATTCTGCTTGTTAAAGTGAAGAGCAGAAACACGCAGACACCATGTTAGTATATTAGCTAACAAACATTTGCATTTGTAGCAGTAATTGACAGTCCTCTTCTGTCCCTCTCAAGGCATATGTTCTCAGACCATGACCTTCTTAAAAATAAATAAAGATATAATGGTGCCAAAACCTTCATGGCTGTGTGTACAGCTACATAAAGGTTTAGCTTGAAACTGAATCACAGAAAGATTCAGTGTGAAAAGTTTTTCCTGTTGGAGAAAGTCCACCTCCTGTGTTTCACTGAAACGTGAACTTCTTATTCTTCTTCTTATGCAGAAAAAAATGAATGATTGTAGCAGCAAAGGGAGAGCATGAAAGAATGTACAATAGATTCGCCAATTAATCGAATAACAGTTGGCAGGTTGGAGCACTACCCACTAAGAAAAGCTTGAAATGGTCAGGTCGACAAGTTGAAGCTAACCTTCATTCTTGCGGGACTTGACGAGCGTGACCTTGGCTGGGCGCGGAGGCAGGTTGGAGGACACAGAGTGGCGGTCCGAGCGTGGAGATAGACTCCTCTCTCTGGAGCCACTGCGCTCTCTGTCCCGCTCCCTCCTCCCGCCCAGCCGCTCGCCTCTGCCACTCCGCCGGCCCGTGGCGCCACCACCACCACTATACGCACTAGGTCCGCTCCGTCCACTTCTAACTTCATAGATCTCATCCTCGTAGCTGTCATCGTCTTCATCATGCTCGGACATAGTTTCCCTCTCTCCATGACGCCCCATGGGAATCTGGACCTTCCTTTTACGCCTGATAGTCTGCGAGAGCGAGCGAGAGAGAGAGAGAGCGAGAGAGAGAGAGAGAGGGGAACATTTGTAACTCAAACTTTAATTATACTTTATTTAATCAAAGTAATTCTCATCTGCATCAACATGAAGCATAGAAATTCTCCATGTCGTGCATAATTTTCATGCAAAACTGTATTTGAACATCAAAACTCACAGAGAAAGTGTTCAAAAGTAAGCATTCAATCACTGAATAGATTTAACTTACTATTTTTGCATTCTTCCCACTTTTCCGAAGCTGCTGCACTGCATATGCATGCTCCACATTATCCATGGAGACTGCGTTGACCATCACAACTCTGTCATTCTCCCTGCGAGGGCACAGCAGAGCGTCAGCAAAAGTGTCAGTTATGCTCAGCTCAACAACTGTCTAAAGCTTGGATCAGCAATCTTCCATACATGTTTACAAACGAACAATGTGCATGCCAGGAAAAAGCAAACAGTGGGGAGAAAGTGTCTTACTGCAGCAGGCCCTCCGCTGGTCCTCCTTTCAGCACATCAGAGATGACAATGGACGTCTCTCCACTCTGGAAGTGGGGGTTATCCCTGCCGCCTGAGATGGCAATTCCAAATCCAAAGCCAGGCGCCTGGGGAGAGGAGCTCAAATGATTAGTAGTAGAAGCAGAGACTGGAGTAAACTCTACAGCTACCTCTACAACTATAGAGTTGATGTTTACTACTCACAAAAACAGCACAAAAAAGAAAGGCAGATGTACGGAATGCAGAAACCAGTATGTAAACAAAAAGAAGAACAGTAAAGAGAACAGACTGGAAAACAGAGTTATAAATGGAATTGTCCAAAAGATAGAGAGAGGGCACTTAATTGCAGAGAAAAGGAAAAAAACAAATATACAGTAGAATACAGTACTCATGTCCTAGAGTACAGAAGTGTAGTATTCTCTAATTTGGTATGAAATGTAGAGGAGACACTGGGAGACATGAAGTGTAGATGCAGAACACAGGCATGTCTATATGAACATGCCCTACGTAAGAACATGGCCATGAGTGCATGCAGTCTGGTAAACAGGTAAACGGAACAATTAAACATAGTTTCCTAGTTATGTTTTAAGTAGAACAATACAGTGTTAAACTAAGTGAGGGGAAACTGAAAGTACACCACTGTTAGTTTGGCACCAGTGTTACACAAATAATCAGGGCCACAGTGATGAAAGACTTTAACTGATTCATTTCATATTGTGTGCCTAATTTACAGCAGCAAAAACAAGTTCAGCATACTTTTGTAGCACCAATTCAGCTGATTGATAAAGCATTCCGTCAATAGAATTAACAGCATGTGCTCTTTCTAAAACATACTTCAGTAAAAAGAAATAAATAAATAAAGAGAGCATCAATACCCACCCTGTGTAGAGTTACTGTGTGCTGTTCCCATATTACTGTCTCCTCCATTGCTGCACTCTGCAATTCAGAACAAGAGATAAAAGTGCGATTAGTATCCACAGCTTTAATTAGTCATGTTTCTGCACACCCAGTGGATGTTGGATGAAAAAAAAAAAAAAAAGCCTTAAAATAAATATGAAAACTACTGTCAGCACAGCATCAGAATAATTTTAAACAAACAAGTGTTTTCCTAGGGCGGTTATCAGACACTGCATTACTGCATATCCCCAAGAGCCTAAATGACCTTGTTTTGCTTTACAGTAATGGTAAGGAAGAACCATTTGGCAAGGTACACAGAGTATGCAATGCCCAGAGGCTCTAAAGAAGAAGCTGGGCTTGTCATATACCCAAAGTCACCCGAGCTGCATGTAGCATTGATTTATTAATTTATTTGTGCATTAGTTTTGCAGCTAATATTTTTCAAACAATTAAAATGTATGAATCGTTCAATAAACCTTCTTTTCTTATACAGGTTCCTTGATTCTGCCCAACATTGGCAGCGCTGTCAACATAGGATCAACATTGGATCAACATAGCTGCCAGATCAGACAAAACTGACAAACATAAGATACGACAGGAAGTTTTAATCAGCTGTTGGGACTAGATTGAACTAAAGCAACAGATTAGGAAGTTTAAATTTATTAAAATCACTTCTTTAGTGTGGGTCATTTTTGCAGAGGACACTTAATGAGAATGAAGCTTTAAATAGCCAGGTATTCTTTCTGTTTAGGGTGGCCAGCAGCAGGACGAACAGCAGCTTTTCATATGGTCCTTACTGCTAAGCATTTTATTCACTGAGTGGCTGCAGAAAGGGCCCACTGAGGAAATTCATAAAGGATGAGCTGGTGTCATTTTTGTCAGGACTGGAGGCTGCACCTGGCAGGATATCCACACACACAGGGGTGTTTAACATGTCCTTCACACACACACACTATAAATAGTCCCTTATAATGTCATCGTTTCTTCACACATTTACTTCCAAATTTAGTCAAGGTGAAAGCAATCATTTCATTTGAGAATGTCAATCAAACAAGTCAACAAATTCACACAAGAATGCATACAACTAGATACAATAACCAGGATATGAGAGAATCACTATGAACGTGCACAGTATATAGGGCTTGGTTCAGTCTTCACTTTCATTCTGACATAAATTCACATGGAGGAGATGATCTAGAAGGGAGAGGAAAAAAAAAAAAAAAAAGAAACTTTGAAAACTTTAGCACTTAGCACAGTTCAGGACAATGGGATGATCATTTCTGAAAGGAATGTGAGAGCAAAGTGAAACTGCCTTTTTAAGGCTGTTAGAGGTCTATAACCAAGAGCCTCGTATGACAAGGGCTTGCACATCCTGATGTGACTGATGAGCTTCCAGGTCCTTGGCCTTAACAGTGAGGTGAGGATAGAACATCTTGACAGGCTTTTCCTCCCAGGCATGTACCACACTCAGATTCCCTCTGCCTCACGGCTAAAACTCAAACCCACAACATGTCTGGAAAACCGCAATATGTTTATTCGATTAACACAGCAAAGTTGTGGCGGATATTTGAACAGACTGCTCTAGACACAAGAGGAAATGAAAAACATTCAAATTAAAAGGCCCATGTAACCAAACCCCTGGAGGAAGAACATCAATGGTGTCCCTTGAACTTTTCACTTTAAATGATAAGAAAGATCATGTGTGCTAGTGCTTCTTTGCTTAATACCTTGTAAAAATGCCTTGGATTCCAATGTTATCACAGTAAAGGGAAACCCTCAAATTCTACACTGCAGAGCGGCTGACGGTGTGAGAACCAGTATAGTCATTACTTTCTCAGGTTGGTTGTAAAAAGTGAGAAAGCTTCTCTCCCAAATTATCCACCGCACTCTTCCTCTTTAAGTCAGCTGCAGCCACCTATGCAACAAGCGCATTGGCCAAATGAGCTCATTCTGGGGTCTATTAAAGCATAATGAAGCATGAGAGATGTATTATTAATTAAAAAGAAAACTCAGCTCCAAGGGGGTGGGGAGACGTAGAACGAGGAAATAGGGGGATAAACTAGCAAGGGAAATGTGCTGAACAAGTGGACAATTACTGCAAACTCAACCTCTTCAACTGTGTTCTGCATGAAAATGGAGAGGTAGCTTTATCGATTTGGGGTTACCAATATTGACATTTCAAGGCCTCATGCTAAAGCACAAGTCATTTACTATTTTTAGAGTTGGTATGTAGGGTATTAATATGCACCTGCATTTCTATTTCGTGCATGTTTATAATGTCTAATGCCTAATGAGGTATGTGGAGAAGAGTAAAAGTCACTGCAGAGTGCCACAAAAAGGTTTTAAACAGGTTAAGCATTTTCAACAGCATAAGTAGAATTCTGCATTCTTCAACTTGATACAGATCACAAATTTACAAATAAAATATGCTGTTGTAGTGCATGACTCTGCCACTGCTACAGAAAAGTGAACATGCAACTTAGCAATATTAATGCTGGACTACTAGTGTTTCAAGCCATAACAAGCTTCAGCTTTAATTCCACTCATCACCATGAGAAAGGTTTGACTGCATATTCGGTTATTGCTCAATTCAGATTTTAGCTTTGATTCTTTCTGATGGGACTGTTTACTTTAAAATGGATAAATGACCAATATCTGTCTTTAAATGTGATAGTGTGTTGAGAAACAATCCACGTTCAAGTTCAGTAATGCATTCAAAATAAAGCTGAACAACTAGAACAATATCTCTTATAAACCTTTGGTAGCACTCTATATGTTGAATAAAGATATAGTGGGGAAATAAGTATTTGATACACTGCCAACTTTGAAAATTCTCCCACCTACAAAGAATGGACTGCTCTATAATTTTAAAATCATAGATGCACTTCAACAGAATCTTAACAAAATCCAGAAAATCACATTGTATGATTTTTAAACAATTAACTTAAGTGTAAATAAGTATTTGATACAATAGAAAAACAGAAATGTTTGCAATTATAGATGTCAGACGTTTCCTGTGGTTCTTTACCAAGTTTGCACACACTGCAACAGGGACTTTAACTCACTCATCCATACAGATCTTCTCCAGATCTTTCAGGATTCTGGACAGTCGCTGGGCAACAAGAGTTTCAGCTCCTTCCAAAGATTTTCTATTGGGTTCAGGTCTGGAGACTGGCTAGGCCACTCCAGAACCTTGAAATGTTTCTTAAAGAGCCACACCATAGTTCCCCTGGCTGTGTGTTTTAGGTCATTGTCATGATGGATGACCCTGCCATGACCCATCTTCAATGCTCTTAAATGAGGGAAGGAGGTTGTTGACCAAAAAGTATGTTTCCACTCCCATGCTTCGTGGTTGGGACAGTGCTCTAGGGGTTGTACTCATCCTTCTTCCTCCTTATTTTGGTCTCATCTGATCACATGACCATCTCCCATGCCTCCTCTGGATCATCCAGATGGCCACTAGCAAACTTCAAACAGTGGACATGTGCTGATGCGAGCAGAGGGACCTTGCATGCCCTGCAGGATTTTAATCCATGATGGCGTAGTGTGTTGCTAACTCTAATCTTTGAAATTGTGGTCCCAGCTCTCTTCTGGTCATTCACTGTGTAGTTCTGGGCAGACTCTTGACCTTTTTCTGAATAATCCTTACCCCATGAGGTGAGATTTTGCATGGAGCTCTAGACCAAGGAAGACTGACCGTCATCTTGTTTCTCTTCCATTTTCTAGTAATTGCACCAACAGTTGTTGCCTTCTCACCAAGCTGTTTGCCTATTGTACTGTAGCTCATCCCAACCTTTTGCAGCTCTACAGTTTTGTTCCTGGTGTCCAAAGACAGCTTGGTCTTGGCCATGTTGGAGAAGTTGGAGTATGATTGAGTGTGTAGACAGGTGTCTTTTATACTAGTAGGTAACAAGTTCAAACAGATGCAATTAATACAGGTAACGAGTGCAGAGTTGGAAGCCTTCTTGATGGAAAAACAGGTCTGTGAGACAGAATTCTTTCTGGTTGGTAGGTAATCAAATACTGATTTCATGCAATAAAATGCAAATTATTTAAAACCCATACAATGTGATTTTTTTGGATTTTATTTTTAGATTCTGTTCCTCACAGTTGAAGTGTACCCATGATAAAAAAAAAAAAATAAAAAAAAAAAAAGAGACCTCTCCTTTCTTTGTAGTTGGGAAAATGTGGGAAAATCAAACGTCCCACTGTAGTTCACACAGACAATCGCTTTGTTCCACATTTAATGTACTGGGACATTTATGTCCCATGTAGCACACAATATAGGGCAAGAGAACATTTAATATTCAAGGTTGTGGTTTCAGCAGCAATCAAAGACAATTTGCTCAAAACAGCTCAGTTCATTATTAGAGCCATATAAATATTAAAATAATTAATTATTAAACGAATTTTATTAATATTAAAATATATTTCCTGGATCAAGTTGATTCTGATTCACTATGTACTAATTTGATTTGATTTCTGATTCGATATAGATTTATTTAGGGATTTTTCAGTTACAAAAAATGGTTTGGTTTCAATATGAAAATAGATTTTCAGAGAACTGACGCTGTAAAAGAATAAGGAACAGTACACCTACAATGATAAACACATTAGTGTTTATATGAACAATTAACCCAAAACAGTTAGTATTATTTAAATGTGTCCAAAACACAACAGTACTTTTCAAAAAAGATTTTTCTGCAAGAAAAGGAGCTGATCTACATGTTTCGAAGTGAGGCAGCTCCTTTGTGCCACTTTGTGTAACAATATCACCAGCTGTTAATGAAACTCTCTCAGGTTTAAAATGGCTACTTTGCTTAAATGTTTACGTGTAGGTAAAACATAATGGGGTTCCAGAACATTAACAAGGCTTTGGAGTTATTTTCTGGCAAAGGGAGAACTAAGCCTTCTCTAGTAGAGGGTTTTTGAGGTCTGTCAATTTCTGAATATCGTTGGGTTAAATAGTTTCTCAGATTTGTGGTATTCCAATATTTCACCTCAATGTTGCATAGCTTACACAAAAGCTTTGCTTTTGTCCTACAAATACATTTTGCATAGATTTTTTTTTTATTTGAACATAGTCTTCAAGGTATAACAATCAAATGTGCTGGAAAGTCTGCCTCAAATGTATTACTATATTAGTAAATGGACTGCAGCACTTGAACTAATGTACTGAATTTGTATGTGCATCCAGCTGCATTTACTGTGGCCTGATGGATGCACGATGAACATGTAAATATCACTAGATTATTACAGAGTCCTGTGTGTTGGTTCAAGTGTAATCAACAACAACAAAAGGAAACCCAAATCTACATTTCCGGGTTAGACAAGTGGATTAAACAACACTCAGAAATGCAGAAGCATCAGCAACACCTTTTTTTAAGGATTTAATTAAGCTAATTAGCCTGTGGAATAACATGCAATAAGAGAGTTGATTTGCTTCTAGGAAAGAGCATGTCTCCATCCCTCACACTCAGCTAGCTATACAGACCTCATTTACTTGGTTAACCCCACACTAAACTACTCTGTCCCTCCTGACAGTCTAGGCTGGGCTCCAGCTATTTACTGACTGGGTGGGCTTAAAATGTTGGAAAGCAAAATGGTACGACACCACAAGGGACTATACACAGTTTTTGGGCTCAACACCAACAGCTTTTAACTATTTATCAGGGAGTAAAAAATGGGAAACATACACAAACACAAAAAAGCACAAAAACAAGAGAAGCGCTACAGAGCACACCCCCCTCATTTGCACTCAAGAAACATCACTTAAACTTCGATGAATATTCACAATCAGCACAGATCAGTCCGACTGGTATAGAAAGTGGTCTTTGAAGAGGTGGTGGTGTCGGGTATGTATAAAGATTTATGTCCATGTCTTAAAGTGAAGCGGTGTTGTAAAAATGCTGATCCAATGTGCTCTGCACCATTTTGTCAAAAGTGATTTTTTTTTTTCTTGCTGTCCAAGTAAAAACCTAATAAAAGGGCCACTTGATTTCTGTTGGCACTAAACCTTTCATAAGAATTCTTGGAGAACACACACACACACACACACACACAGACACACACACACAGACACACACACACAGACACACACACACAGACACACACACCTCTATTTGAACGTTTCCAAGGAGACTAGAAACCCCTTTGTGTGTTTTAAACAACAGTATTGTGTGCTGCTGTCCACTAGACAGTCACTCCGGCTGTTTATTTGGGAGCTTTGCTGGGCTACAGAGGTGAGTGTTTGGACTGCAAAAACTAGAGAATGCTTGCTAGAAGATAGAATGTGCAGCTCAGGTTAAAGTATTTTTAAACTGAGATATTTGATGTACATCACAAGAGAGCGAGGGCAAGACTTTCACAGGCCTGTGCCTCGATAATAATGGACAAACCAAACCAATTGTGCTCAATCAACTTCAAAGCAGAAAGGCAAAACAACCAAATGGAGACAATCAGCGCAATCAGAAATGAAACTTCTCTGTTTAAACAGCTTCATCCACAGCTGCCTCTACCATCAAATTACAGCTGACAAATTTGGATAAAAACTTATAGCGAGAGACAGCCTGGTTAAATCAGCCTTGGACACAGAGTTTGAATTTCCTCAGGAATAAATACTACTGGCTAACCTAGTCACTATATTGTACTATATTATACTACAGTCATTAGCACTTCAATTAGTATATTAAGTATTTTAACAGTATCCTATTAAAACGTTAGTCTACTGCAATTAGCAGTTAGCTAGCAAGGAACAAAATATACTACTACATTTTGCTACTGCTGCTGATAATCATCATATCACAAATTTAGCTATAAACCATAAATTTATTTAGCTATAAATAAAATCCTTGACTTCTCATTTAAAAATCACTCGTACAGTTTGTTTCAAAATTATGATCACATAAGAAGTGCAATTTAAGTATGTACAAAATCAACGTTGAAGCTGACACGGATTATTACTTTTTAATTTTTTAACTAGCTACTTGTTTTGTGGCTCAGAAAAAGTAGCTGAAGAGATCCTCAGAAAATGAATAAGATGTATTGCTGACTAGAAATGGTATAAAAATTTAATATCACTATTAACAGACAAAACAAAATCATGGGTATCAATATTATCATGATATTGTTAAAATGCTGAAAATAACACGTCCAACGTTAAATATTTTTGCCAAGATTTATATTGAACAACACAAACAACTGCAGCACTATGCACTTTGTTTTCATAAACATGAAATAATAATACTTAATTACAAACACATAAAAACTTGAATCTGCAATAACATTAAAAGGAAAGGTACAACTGATGTCTTAATGGTGTTGCAATCAATTGATTTCTCTCATTTTTAACAACAATTTCAGCATTAATGATCTATATTGCTACTCTCAGCTATACTGCTACTCTGTCCTAGAAACCACCCAAATACCAGTTTTTAAAGTATAATCCAAACCCAAGAAAACTGTTCCACTATGGTCAACTGTGTTATGACAAATAATACAGATGAGCTGATGTTCATTAATTAAGAAGATTATGAACCTTTCTACTTTAACTTGTAACCCAGTTTCTTTATTTTATTTTTAAGTGAGACTGTACACCAGATGGTTTCATAATCCCAATGTCAATATGTATTATTGCTTCTTCTTTTTTTTTTATTCAATGGCACAACTTGTATTAACATCACAAATTTTACCAGTTTATCATTAAACCATAACCATTCAACATCTGTTGCCAATACAGCTACATGTGCGTTTGTGCGGAACCATGTGTGCAGCCTGTTAACGTGTTTTTTCTTTTAAAAGTTTTACATGTTTAATATCCAGTAGTTAATTTCATTTCACAAGGCAACTTGGTGAAGCGGTGCCCTTTTGAAACATGCTAGTAGAGAGTTATGGTCTCTTTTTTTGCTGTGAAAGTGCTTCTTCCACTCTCTGTCAGCTGCCTTGCACCAAAATGGCTGCTTTGTTTACACCCGGGACCAGCTGATCACGCTGAAGCCTATCGACATAGCAAGCAGGACAGCTAACATTCCCAAGGTGCTTTGGAGATGGACACCCAGGGGATGCACAGGAGGAACGAAGCAGTGCAAAGGAAAAGCAAGGGCAAGATGATGGAAGCTTATGAAGAAGAAGATCTCTGATCACGGCCAATGTGAGAGCAATGGCTAATAAGATGGACGAGCTCACAGCAGTACCCTGGAGTCAGAGGGAGTATCGAGAGAGTAGTTTAATGTACTTCTCAGAGACAAGGCTACACCAGGAAATTCCAGATGACAAAGTTTTCATCAATGGCTTCCTGACTGTTTGGGCTGAGTTGAGCTATACTGAGAGTGGTAAGTGAAGAGAAGGGCTCACGGTGCTGGTTAATAAAAGCTGGTGTCACCCTGGTCATATTACCATCAAAGAACTAGGTTTGTTACCCACACATGGAACTGTTAGCTGGTGAACTCCGGCCGTATTATGTACTCATTTATTTTGGCTCTGTACGTCCACCTCCTCCGTCAACCCAATGTTGGCGTGATGTCATTCATTCAACCATAGCACGTTTCCAAACTCAACACCCGAGTGCCTTTATTGTCATGTCAGGTGACTTCAACCATGTCACTATGGCCAAGGCATAAGATTCATTCAGTATATGGACCTACCAGAGAGCAAACACTACTTGACCTGCTGTAGGCTAATATTATGGAGGCATACAGCTACTCCCCACTTCGGGCAGGTCTGATCACAACCTGGTGTACTTCAGTCCCACGTATGTGCCACCTGTTACCACACAAACAGTGAGGAAATGGTGTAAGAAGTGATTTGCATGTAGAGGACATTGACTGGCTCACGGAATGCATAATAAACTACATACATTTCTGCGTAGACTCCACTGTCCCAACCCATACAGTCAAATGCTACCCCAACAAGCCGTGGGTGATAAAGGACATTAGCTCCCTTTGGATCGTTCTCACCTCCTCCCTGTCTCCAGCTCTGAAAGCCCTCTTCTTTTTTTTATTAAGGAGAGCATTAAAGACATCAATCAGGAGAAATATAAGAGCAATTTAGAAATCAACAGTTTCAGGTCTTGCAACAACAGAAGTTGATTGCAGCGTGGACAGGGCCAACAAACATAATCTGTTCTTTAAAAGATTTAACATTGCATGCTCTGTCCCCGGTCGTAACTCCCTTCCCCTCCAAATAGCCCCCCTCCTGCAACAGCCCATTACACCTCCACCCCTTCCCCACCTGTCACCCCTACAGTTAGTCTCACTGCTGAACAGGTGAGAAGGAAACTGAAGAGACTCCACACAAACAAAGCCTGTGCCACCCTGCTTTGTGGAGTACCACAACTTTAGCATGAGCCCGAGTCTCCAGAGGGTACCTGTAATATGGAAGACACCCCGCACTGTTCTTGTGCCAAAGATGCCGCAACCCAGTGACATCAATGACATCCCATGTAATGAGCTCTGACCCACAGTCCAGCCATCTCTGGACTCCTTCCAGTTCACTCATCAGCCTCGCTTGGGAGTTGAGGACACCATCATCTCCCTGCTCAACCGAGTCAACCAAAAACAGTGAATGCCATTGTAGCATGATGTGAGCTGAACCATCTGGAGCTCAATGTCACAAAGAGAAAGAAACTAGTGGTGGATCGGAGGAGGAACAAGACACTGGTGACCCCTGTGACCATCAGGGGGTCAGAATAGACACTGGAGGACTACAGGTTTCTGGGAGAACATATTGACAATAAACTAGACTGGACTAAGAACACTGACGGCCATTACAGGAAGGGCCAAAGTCGCCCCTATTTTCTAAGGTGCATGAGGTTCTTCAACATCTGCCGGATGATGCTCAGGATATTCTATGAGTCTAATATATATATATATTAGATATATATATTATATATATGTTTTTTTAATAGATGTGTGCTGCTGTAAGAAATTGCAATTTCCCACTGGCATTAATAAAGTATTTCTAAAACGTTTGAAGAAATGTTCTCTCTCTCAAAGAGTAACCCTTTTTATGAAATCATATATTACTGAAAAGACTCCTGTCTTTATCTAACCACTTCTACCACAATTTGTTTATGTGCTGCACCCTCCTTGTTCATGGTACAACACAGTAGACAGTTACTCTACATACCCTCATATTCTTACTCTACAAACCTACAAACCAAGTAGCTCCTTACAATCCATGCCAATAGAGATTCCACACTGTAAGGAAGGATCCTGGCAGAAGTGGCAGCTGACAGCTCTCTCCAGTAAGGGGTCTGGAGGCTCAGATTGAAGCACAGCCATTTGGGCCCACACACAGATGGATCAGACAGCTGAGTACAGCTCTAATGAGAGGATGTGGCCAAAGCATTCAATGGGAAAGGCAGCTGCCCAAATCAACTCCTCAAGAAGACAAAAGCTGAAGTGAGGAGGTGGAGGGGGGTTATTTCACTGCATTATGAAAGAATGGGCATAATAGCTGTGTTCATGGGCATATATGCCTTTTTTTTTAATGAACAGTGCCACAAAGGCATATTTCTCTATTCCAGCATAATTCTGCCAATTATAATTTGGTCTGGATTTTGGCTACCTCTCAAGATAACTGAGATGCAGATATCCAGCCATGTGTATTCTCAACTAGTGTGACACGCCTCAGATTGAGCTTTTGCACCACAAAATCAAGAAAGTAACAGTACAGATAGAAAGAAATCGGATTGCTTCAATAAATCACACAATTGTCAAATAGATAGACATCTGAGATGGCTTTATTTTGCGTTTGGGGATGGCTTCTGTTATGCTTGCTTAAGGAACTGCAAGTAGAGTGTATAAAATCTATGCTTAGCTGTTCAGAATCATTTCCAAGCTAGAAACGGAAGGGTAGTATATTATTCAACTTTGAATATACAGTAAGCCTTTAAAGAGAGAGAGTGTGAGAAAGTATGAGACTGAGCACATGAAAGAGAAAGATCGAGATAGAGAGAGCGTGAGAAACTAAAAATAGCTCCTATTGTCGCTGGTGGGCTTTAGCAGTATGGGACAGCAATGTAGACAAAGAGCCACACAATCAAAAACACAACTACAAGGGTAGTTCAGACAACTTGTCGAAAATATTGAATGTCCATCAGTGACAATAGTGTACAGTCACGATCTGAGAAACTCTCTGCGGTTCAGTGATGAAAGCTCAGCCCCATGTGAAAGGCAGGACGTGAGAGTATTCCAAAAAATGTGTGGCTCTGCACTGCTTCCGAAGGTGTGTTAGGGAACAATGTCCTAGTTTTAACAGTGGCAGAATGGGGTTTTTCACAGCCAGTCTTTGGGAAAATTAATGACACAAGATTCCAAATAACTATGTCAACATGGGCCCACTTTATTCAAGACTTCCTAAGCACATATACATTGTGATTATATCACAATAATCACCATCAACCGCCCTTACCCCCCACCCTCACGTATCCGGGCACTGCAACACCGAACAGGTTGCACAGGTTGATTGATTGTGTCAGGAATGGAGAAAGATGTGCCTCAAACTGCTGACATTTCCCAATTGTCCTCTAGCTGGGAAGCATGCTGAACCAGATATTCAAACTGAGAGCAGACCTCATAGTAAAATTCAAGAAGAACAGGTTCTCAAAGGATATGGTGGCATTCAATAAATCAAATCAAAATGTATTTTTATTGCGCTCTTCACAACTGAAGCTGTCACAGAGCAGCTTCACAGAAATAAAACAAACAAACAAACAAACAAACAAACAAACAAAAAGGTTAAAACAGGAACAAAGTATAAATGACAGATCCCCTAGTGAGCAAGCCAAATGGCAATAGTGGCAAGGAAAAACTCCCTCAGCTGGAGGAAGAAACCTTGGGAGGAACCAGGCTCACAAGGGGAGGACCCATCCTCCTCTGGTCAAACTACTTATACACAGTTAGGGGACACTGGACCCCTACATCTCCTACCTACCAAAGCAACTGTCCAATTCAAATCACAGTTGCTACCTAAAATGTTTAATAGTACCCTGTACAGTGTAAAAATACACCCACTCACCATTACTACCCATGCCAAATTATTCACACCACAGTGTGAGCTCTTGCATGAAATATACCACAAGCTGCAAAAACAAAGAATACGATGCTTTGTACCATTTTACTCCGAAAAGATACCCACATCAGAATGGCTGCGGGCTACTGATAAGCCACAACAGGTTCAATGATCAGTAAAACACCAGTGACGGAAACATTTACTTACAGCAGTTCTCTCATAACCTCACAAGTCTTGGAATCATCTCTATCAGAGACTGCGAAAAATCCAGCTGAACATCCTGCAGACAACTCTCCAGCAGCACAGACCTCAGTGAAACTGCATTCACAAGAGCCCGTGTTCAATCAGTGTGCAAGACAGAGTGAGCAAAAGTGCAAGCAAGAGAGAGAAACCTAGCCCATCTTGCTGTGTCAGGTACTGTACAATGTAAAAGCCTGTGGTTAGGTCAAAATACCTCCAAAGAGAGAGAGGGAGAAAGGTCTTACTAAACCTTAAACTGTTCAAACTGATTTAGTGACCCATCTGATGCACTTTAAACATCAAGACAAAACTCCACCTCTGTACCTCCCCTTACTGTGCCTAAAAGTGCAGGTATGTCTCCATTTTTTTTAATCTTCTATCCCCATCTGCTCTGCTGTCTCTTGTTGGCTCCCATTTCCACACACACACCACACCACACCACAACACACACACACACACACACACACACACACACACACACACACACACACACATCCCTGAGGCTTGGCAGTGTTGCAAGAGTGTGTAGAGGGGAGGGGAGCTGCAGTTGTGCTTCAGTGTGGAGCTCCACTGCTCAGTAGGAGCAGCGATCCATCTGCAGTATAAAGTGCTGTATTGTCCT
Source organism: Acestrorhynchus altus (assembly GCA_034509495.1). Lineage (NCBI taxonomy): Eukaryota > Metazoa > Chordata > Actinopteri > Characiformes > Acestrorhynchidae > Acestrorhynchus > Acestrorhynchus altus. The sequence continues at coordinate 24,987,329 of CM067501.1, read as the reverse complement.
TAACCCCTTACAGTGCTGCAGAAGACAGAGCTTTGCCTGCACTTCTGTTTGAGAACTGTACTCAGGTACTCCAGCACTCGGAGCAAAGCTGTCCAGCTGTCCTAATTCTGTAACCAGAACAAGAGAGCACAGGATCATGGCGCACAAAAGAGATTTTGAGGCAGCAGCATTTGCATATCACACACAGTTGGAAGCTTCAGTGCCACAGAGAGTAGAGTGATATGCTGCATAGAGAGGGCAACACTGTACGGTTTCCTAAGTGCTCTGTGCCAATATGGTATTCATTTCTCTCTCCCTCTCACACAACAACAGTGGGAGCGCTTTAAAGACAGCTGAACCAGCTGTGTTAAGCAGTCTGCTGCTGTAGACTGGTGGAAGCACCCAGGGATAGACTCGTTTTCCTCACCTGTGTACAGATGTTTAGAGTGACAGTAGAGATACAAGTCACTCCTAACACAAGCACACACATACACATGCACACACAAACATGCACGCACCCTCGCACAGCTTGTGTGGGAGATTTTTGGCAGGCTGTCATGGTGGAATGTGTGTCAGTACACAGGCCAGGAGTGGTGACAGATTCCAAGCATGTTTCCCTTTCCTCTCTCCCTATGGTGACGCTGCGAACACCAAGCACAAAATAAATCACTGCACCAGCAGGGGATAACAGGGGTGACAAAACAAGCATCTAAAACACATGAAGTGTTTCCAACTATTAAAACACGACAATGGCCATGCAGATCTAAATACACCGTAGGTTTGCAGAAGGCACCCTTAAGTGCATAATTAAACATAAATGTCAAAAAGCTGCTGTAAGTACAAGAAAGAGTATGAGCACATAGACGACATCAGAGACTTCTTAACATAATGCCTGAAAGAATTTCTTTAGGGAGGAAACAAACAGAAAAAAAAATCCTGGCACCAGTGAAGCTGTTCTTCTATATCGAAAAAGCTATAAATAGCCCAAGGCTGCTGACGCTAGTGTATTATAAAGAGCCCATATGTAATGATTAGGGCTCAGGTTTCACAAGGAGAGAGCAGAGCAGCCTCAGTGAGCTACAGCATAGATAGATTCTGCAGGTCATTTTAATCCACTGCCTTTTGCCACATGACATGTCATATGTATCCTTCAAAGATGACAGACAACTGTATTTCCATAATGAATCCTTCGGGAAAAGGTCACTAATGCAAAAACCTCAGCAGTGGGACAAACGATACTAGTGAGAATGAACAGAGTATCAACCAACTGATAAATGTTATCAGGGTGCCAGAACATCTGCAAAATGACTCAAGGACCCATCAAAATGAAATCAATTTATTGTATACATATTGTTTCTATGCAGAAAATTAAAATCTAGTCTTTTATTTCAGGCTACCATCCAACCCCGATTAGCAAGTGGTGTCCTGTCGGGGAAGAGCTATTTTAAGCTGTGTGTGTCAGTGGGGTCACTAGTGATGACCAGACCTCTGACCGTGGTACAACTGTCCTTGGAAATCACGTCATATGATTAATCGAGTCTTGTAATTAAACTGGAGGGCAGTGAGCCAAGAGCCAAGCCTTAGTTAACTATCAACCACAGCTCACTTTTAAAAATCACACAAGTACAGAGAAAATACTGAAGCAATGTATTATCAGAAAACCACAAACTTGAAGTTAGAGCCACGTGAAATCGGATTTATTTTTCCCCCATATTTTTTCAGATTTCTTTCTGAAATTTTAAAGGCCCTCCTTCAGTTAAAGGGAATAATCAACTACAACTATACAATAATGGCATTGTATAGAAATTTATTTTGTATAAATTACTGAATTATAAATAAAGACATGTACAAAATGCCCATCCATACACCTGTGCATATATAGTTTAATTTAGCAGTTTCTCCACAAGCGCACGTTTGTAGCTGCATGACGAATGTATAAAACACCCTCCGCAATCACTTACAATCATGTTAAACATATTTGGAACATTTGTTTGATCACTCAAATATAGCACAAACAAGTCTTTTAAAAGGTTTGCTCAAGATCTTTTAAAAAAAACAGTTCCAAAACCCAGGCAAACCGCTGATGAGGACTGCTCTCATTCCCTTCCAGGGTGGCTTTGTCTTTATGTTATTTCATCATGAAAGGATGCATTATCGTCCATTTGTTTAAGTGGTATGTCTGACTGCACACGTGGCAATAAAATCTTAAACTAATTCGCATCCGTCCAACCAATGATTATTATTTGGATGGGCAGAATTGCTGAGCTTAATTCAACTTCAGCTTGCTCTTCAGATGGGTTTAGGAATTAACATGGTTTTCATGTCTTGTCTATTGTATGTTGTCAAAACTTGCAGAAAACCATTGCACATTGAATTTTGCAGTCAAGACTGTGCATTTCAATGATCTGGGCAAACCCACAACTAGTTGCTTCAACATTATTCTCATGCAATATTCCTTTAATTAGGTCAGAATGTGTTTTAAGCTCAGGTGCTAAAAGAATACAAATAATTATAATAAAAAATGAGTGCAATTAACAGTAAAGGTAATTTTGTGCATTTCTATGTTTTGAGCTGAAATCCATGACTCAATTCTGCCTGTGCTCTCCACATCACAATAAACACTAATTTATCCACTGTATTTTCAGATTTTGGACGGAATGACACCCCAACACACCTTTCGGTGATGCAGGAGCAGACAGGAGGATAAAAGGCATCTCTGCAGAGATATGGAGATCAAGGCTCTCATTTCACTAAGGGAGATTAATGAGGACATGTGATTGATCTGAGCTGGGTTTATTATACACAGCCAGGGAAGAGACTGGATGCTCAGATGCATGTATGTGAACATGAGTTCTTCAGCCTTTCTAACACAAGTTGAAAGGAAGCTCAAATCAGAGGATTTCATATAAAACTCTTTCCTCAAGCGCTCACAAAAACGATATACATGTACTATATTTTTTTAGGTAAATGACAAACAGAAACAGAAACAGACTCATTGTGTCACAAGACGAGATGTCATTAATCCTAGCTGAGCTCAAATGGCACACGGTCTTTTACTGAGTGCCACTTCAAAGGATCATGTGAGGAGCAGTGCCAAAAGAAACTAATTAAACTGTGAATATCATAAAGACAAGGAAAGGCTCTGTTATGAGAGCAAATGTGCTCCGGTTCACTCCTCTTCCACATGTGTATACCTATAATGAGGCAAAAATGATCTGCAGTCTTAAAATCTGAAAAATTTGATTTCTCATTAAAGAAAAAGTTTGCAATTAACAACAATGGAGCCACAGAGCATGCAAGTGTCCCAGAGGCTACTAACAGCATCTTCTTTTCCTTGCACTTAGATATCAAGAACAGACTGTCTATTCATTCTGGTCATGTGACCAACCCTTAAAAAGCATGAGACAAAAAACAAGGGGGTTACCCACAAAGAACTGGGAATGAGAAGGAAAGAAAAGTTGTGTGGAACAAAGTTGAACAAAATCAGCAAGATTCTGAGTCACTGGGATGTAGGCCAAACAGTTATTGGATAAAAGGGAATAATGAAAAATAAATCAACTGGCCCAAGAGTCTTCTGCCTTCTTGAAGAGCCGTCTCAAAAAGCAGGTATTCAATTTCACTGTAGTACAGCAACAGCAGCAGTCAAAAAGATAAGCTGGGGCGTGTGTGAGAAAGTGGGTCTATATGTACAGTACATATGGTAAAACCATGTGTTCGCAGCCTTGGCCTATGCCCAGCTGATGCCCAGCTAAGTAATACTACACTAGGCAGCAGGAAACAAAGTCTCCATTAACCTCAGACAACACTGTTGACCTATGACCCTGACCAAAGCATCACAGAGAAGATCTCAAAGTGGTGCATGTGAGCCGCTTACTCCAACGGTGGAACACACCCATTCATGACTCATGACCCATTCATGTACATCTGGTTAATAGGCAACCAGTACCAGGCCATGTTATCCTAGCCCTGCGATATTCATCCCTTTGATGAGCTTGGAATGGGAGTGGATGGAAGAGGAGTGAAAGCACACGCTGTAATAAAAAAGACTATGACGACACATAGTTGGAATGTGGAATGACTCCTTGAAACATCACAGTATCTGTTTCTCAGTCAAGGTTGATATGCTATGCATTTCTTCTATAAACAGGCAACAAATAATAGATTAAACATGACCGTTGTCTCTATAATTTAACAAAGCAGCAAAAGATGTACATTCTTGAACTTCTACAGCACAAACAATGACTGTGCGACAAGTTACCTTCTTAAAAAGTAGCAAATTATGACTCAGCTGTGGTTGAATTCTTTATTAATAATGTCCATTAAACCACTGATAGAATCAAGGAGGGCAGGCCAATTTGTTGTGTGGAAACAGTTTTGTTTCCAGGGAGATGACATTCAGAGTGTAATTGTGCAAATTATGCTGTAGAAACAATGCAATTAAATGTAGCAGTATGATGACTTTTCACCGTCACAAACAAGACAGTGCCATTTGCTGAGTCATTGAAGTTGTCTTATGCTTATTATTAAAAATATATATCGTATATTGAAATAGTAAATGTGTATCCAAGTAAAGTGTTTTGGGTGTTATAATGAATACTGAATACTTTAGTGTTAATCAGGTTGTATCATATTTCACAATTTCTGTTTAGCATATCAAGATAGGAGTTTTCCCAGTCACACTTCCTAGCTCCAGACAAAACTGTTGTTTCCTTTCTTTCTCAAGGTCTTTTCTGGTGAACCTTAGGTTTGCCCTCATGTATAAACAGCAGGGGATTCCTCTTTGCACCCATGAAAACCAAAGATGTTCCATCTCCTTCTGATGGTAGATGATGTACTTTGACATTTCAGGATTTTTGGAGACTTCTTTACACATCTTGCCACCTACTCTTGAGCTGAACCTACTGGAGTGACTAGACCTGCCCATGTTGGCAGTTGTTTTACTGAAATTATTTTGCAGACAGTGGAACAATTTCTAAATGTTCAGAAATCTTGGAAAAAAAAACAAAAAAAAAAAAAACATTCTGAGACTCATGCTTCTCCAACTTTTGAACTTCTCCAGATTTTAGAAAAATATAATTCTTAAGACAAACATGGAAAGCCTGCCAGGCACTTTTCACAAGAAAATTGAAATTGCATCTTAAAGTAGTGCTGCAGTAAAGTTCTGCACCATTCATGGTGGATTGGAAAATTTAAAGAGGAAAGAAGCTGGAGAGTAACTCCTGACTGGTTGGTGTAGCCATGTTTGTGAAAATTTTCAAAACAGAGCATTTCCATGCTCTTTTCGAGAGTAATGCAGATGGAGCTTCAATTCTCACAGAGCATAAATGAGCAAGTGTGTGTCTGGTTTGACCGGCAAACTTAAGCTGATTAACACAGATGTTGCTGTATTTTATGGACGGGCTGTGTGCTGGGGGAAGCTGGTTGAATAAACTAGTGGAAATGAACAAGGTTAGAAAAACAAACTGAAAACATTTATTCTTTGGCTGATATCAGATGGGCCAAATATAGTCCCACATAGTGCCCAAGTTTAATAAAAATAAAAATAGAAACAGTTCACTAAAAATCAGTTTTTTAAAAACTAAGTCATTTTTTACTGTACCAAAGTACAGTAAATGGAACACACTACAGATTACTATTAGAAGTAAAAAATTTGCATAGGGACTTCAAATAAAAGAAACTTTCAGAATCTTCTTTAACAATGATCAACTCATTCGGAGCTGCTGACTGCACCAGAGTTTTAAGACGTAATTAATGTGGAGGTTCGCTAACCTTGTTCTAGGTAATTATCAGAATTGCATTTGTATTAATTACATTTACAAAAGATTTCTTTGGTTTAATCTGTTTAGTTACATTGCATCCATCTCTCAATACAGCTCTAATGTAGCTCAAATGTCCATATGTTTAAATATAAAGAGACAAAAGGTTAATGTGGTATGTTTATTCAGTATTTCATACACTCCATGTTGCTTGTTCATTGAAGACACTGTGCACATAGCAGCAATAATCAGTGAAAACACGCTATGCTCTGACAGATCTATTTTGGGATCTCGTGTCTCAGCACATCTATTTCTGGGTTGGATGAAAATGTAATGAAATTGTGTTCAGGGACCACGCAAACCCTTTCTAGTCTCACTTTATGAAATTTGTGTTTTTTTTATCTATAGGCCTCTCTCTTTAATCTATAAAAAGTGGTGCGGAAAATCATTCATTCTCCTTATCGGCTTGTCATGGTCAGGGTCGAAGTGGGTCCAGAGCTTACCTAGAAACCCTGGCGCAGGGCAGAAATACACCCTGGAATATCATATCTATAAAGACTCTATACTACCTTAATGCAAAGACTATAAAAGTTTTAAAAAGGTAAATATACATGAAGAGAATTTGTTTTTATATTTGCCCCAAACAAATCACTCCAAGAAACGACTCAATTAACTCAGATTAACTCAGTAACACTTGCATGTGTTCAATGTTTATATATATATATATATAGAGCATGCTACAGACCATCCATACTGAGCCATACGGGCAGCTTGAGCCACTTGGACTGAAAAGTAGTGCGTTCATCTTCATTAAGGTCAAACATTTCAGCATCACCACAGACTTGGAAAGTCATTCCAGTAGAATTATTCTTCTTTCACAAATGCAGTACAAAAAAGGGATCAGATTATTTTACACTTTAAACTTTCATCTACTCCCATTAAAATACAGTGATGCATTCATTCAATATTACAAGCAATAGTACTAGGTCACTGTTCAAGCCACAAACCATCTGACCAAAACACACACACACACACACACACACACACACACACACACACACACACACACACACACACACACACACACACACACAATAATCCCTTGATCCAGAAGTGAGAATACACATCCAAGTTTCAGGTCACCTGACATGCATGAAAAAACATGGGCAAGATGGAGAATGAGCGTGAGAGAGACTCTCTCACACTAACATGACTGGGCTCTGGCCTATATCTTTGACCTTGATCTTCTCATCTCCGTCACATATCATCATGGAACAACTGAGGGCACACATCACATCCTCCACAAACACGAGTAATAAATAATAGCTAAATAAATATATATATATATCAAGGTCAGTAACATGAAACCAATTCAGTTACAGAACAATCCAGCATCCAGTGTCATGTCCCATCCAGACCAGTGAACAGAGACACATTTCTAGTCCCAGAACCTAAACATCAAGAATGAAGTAGTAATTCTTCTTTGTGAACTCCCATCACTCTTGTGTATGGATTAGTTCAGTTCCACCAGCAGCTCACCTGATCCACTTTGGTGAAAGACTGTTTACAAAAACTAGGCACTATCCTATGCTAGACTGTCTCAATTCTCAGCATCTTTAATGAGCAAACCTACTAGAAAGTGGATATAAAACTTTCTTTGACAAGATAATAACTGATATTATAACTTCTACAAGCATCATACAGCCTCTTATCTTGTGTGAAATGTGCAAGACTTTCCTACAAGTGAGTACAAATGTGAAGTACTGACTTCATCCAACCACTTACTTTTTAAGCAACTGCACTGCTGTTGAAAATGACATTTTTACAAGAACAGCAATCAGAACAGTGGTGTAAATGTGATTACTGTGCGATGACTGCTCTGCTTCAAATGACAGACTATGACGAAAGGAAGGAACAGTATAAACAAACAAGTGCACATCATAACTGAAACAATTCCACAAGGCCACAGCCGGCAAGGCCACAACTCATTTACATGGGACAACTTTCTAAATAGACTAAATGATATGAGTAGCAGCTACAGATGGGAACTAGTCTGACTCATCCATTACTAAAAACAAGGAGGGGAGGAGGGAGGGAAGTTGTACAATTAGAAACTGAACTGCCTGACACGAAGGACAGGTCAGACACATTCCTGGAATACCAGTCTAGTTTCCTGTCAAGTTTCAACCGAAACAAACACACGCCCACATTAAATAATGGGTTTCTATAGTCGACCAGCAAAGACAAAACCGACAAATCTGATCCTGCACTGGGTTAACAGCTGTATCCAATCTATCCACTGAAAACCTGGAAGCTGACGTTGTAGGATGGTACCCCGTCCTCACCTTCCTCGGCTCCCTAAACTCCAATTAAAGTGAGCCATAACAGTGTACACAACAGGTACAGAGTTCTACACCTCCACATACACACGTCCAGAAGTTTGTGGACAGCCCTCCCCATCACGGCACTCGTCCCCTTTAAGACACGGATGTGCAAATGCACACACACTTGTGGAGAATCTGTAGAGAGGTTCTGCCAAAAGAATAGGACCATCTGAAACAGAGGTGAGGTCTTGGGTACGAGAGGGGTAGTAAAGGGGCCCGGCATTGAGCTGCTGAGCCCGATGGTGGACTCAGTGGGATGAGATGGTCCTCCGCCTCCACCTCCTCTTCCACCCTGATCTCACTGAAGGCTATCAAACCTAGCTGAAAGCCTCTGGTGGGCAGTAGAGCCCCGTGGTCCCCAGAAAAGCTCAGAAACTCTTTATAAAGCAGGGGAACGAGCAGCTGTGTCTAGACCTTTATCTAGAACAGCAGACCCGTCCATCGGCTGCGCGAGCCCTGGCTAATGCTAAGCAGCTAAGCGACGGGGAGAAAGTGAGTGAGGGGTGAGTGGTGAGCTGAGGAGCAGGGTGAGCAGGGTTAGAGGGGTGGACGGAGGGGTGAGAGGAGCAGGCTGGCCTGTCGGAGCAGGTCCGGCTAACCGTAGTTAGCCCGTTAGCTCGCGGCGGTGAGTAAACAGAGCCCGCGGAGGCGAGCGCCGCGTTACCTTATTGCTGGCAGCCCGGGCAGACATGTCGTGAAATCTTCAGCTGCTCAATGTGTCCACAAACGCGTCGCCGGTAAAGGTGGGGGCTGAGTCTGCTCGCGCGCGCGCGCAGGACGGGCCGGCTCTCCGTGACCGCGGCCCCCGGGGCCCCCGGTGCCGCAGCGCCGGGCTGCGGGCTCTAACTCTGCGCTCGCGGGCTCAGCGACATGCCACACACGCAGCGAGGAGTCCGGAGTTTGGCGGAAAGCGCTGCCCGAAACGAGCCCCGGTGGAGGCGAAACCGGGCCTGTTTACAGTCTCTCGCACTCAGACATCCGCTCCGCTCAGCTCAGCTCAGCTCCGCTGAGAGGAGACGCGCGTCCTCCGCCTGCGAGCTGCTCCACTGCAATGGCAGACACAGGATGCCTTTCCCACAGCGCCTCGACTCTGAGCAACAGCCGTGACATGTCTGTCTGGGACAGTCCATTCCTCTGCTCCAGGGGTGAGACAGAAAGACAACCGGGGAGCAGAGCACAGGGCACCCCTCAGACTGCACGAATAATATAATCCCAATTCTAATGGAGTTAGTTATTATAATACTATAGTCAGAGAGCTCCTCATATTATCAGAATTATAGCATTATAATCAGAGTGATATTACCATGACAATATTAATCAGAATTATAATATAATCATAATTATTATAATCAAATTATAATATTATAATCAGAATTATAATATTACCAGAATTATAATATCATAATCAGACCCCCTTCTGACCCCCACAGAGGTGAGGGTGTGTGTTAGTCTGACTGAAACGTGTTTCTCACAGCAGAGAAATGATTGGGCCCAAACAGAGCAAAAACAAATGCAGTTACTCACTAAAGCTCAGCTTAAGCATAAAAAACTATTCATTTAAAAGGAGAGGGTTCATTCTTCAGCTTTAACCAACTGGACAAGACTGTTCAGCTGCATGTACGTCCGATTTCTCTACCAACTCATGTTTCTAATAGAAGGGAAATATGCAGAAGATATCCAGAAGGGAAGGGAGATATCCAGAATCACTGGTCGCAAAGCAGAAATAGTATATTATTGCTTTACAATGAAAAACAAGTCTCCTATCTCCAAAATGGCAACTTTACAGAAGGAAAAAGGCTCTTAAATTTGAATGGATGTCAATGTAAAATAAGAGCTAATTTGACTATAATATGTCTATTGGTTTACTCATCCCACACTGTTTACAGAGTGTACAGAACAGCTACAGGGTTCAAACCATGGTAAAAAAAGAAAATAATGGATATATAAATAATAAATAAATATAAAAAAATAAATAATTGGATATGCATATTTTGGATATTTTCATTGGACAGCAGCAATAATTACAGGACACCAGTCCACCACAAGGCAATATTCATAGTCTTGTGTCTTAATTTATATTTCTTATATTATTTTTACACTATTTGAAAACAAATGGGCCAAACAATGGTATCTAAAATTATCTGGGAAAATGCTTTTGTCTGCATTGTCTAACCGTGTACTTAAACTGTTAGTTGAAATCAGGTATGGTTTTGGCTTAGTTAAGGCGTGAATTACAGGGGCAGCGTTCCAGATTGCAATTTTAGATAATTTTAAGGGATATCCACATTGAGGCCAGTGTGCTTGCAGTTTTTACTTGGATTCATGACAAGTAAGTAGTAATAGTAGTAATTATACTCATTTGACCCACTGTGTTATGCACACACAGGAATTTGACCTCCTTCGGTCATATCCCATATCCTACAATATCATTTATGTATCATCACACAAAATATAATTTCAGCATTGCCAAATGTTTCAAATCATAGGACTAAATAGTCAAATCGCAGGAAGTGCAATGCAGGGCTGGGTGATATCTTCATATTTAAACCAATATTGGTATATAAACAGAGCAAGGCTGAGGAAATCATTTACATTGGCTTAATTTTTTTTTCAAATAATGTTCTATTTAAATTTTGCAGAAACCTTTTTTTCTGCTCCCTCACTCTGCTCCAGTCCCTGCTCTTAGCTGCTCCTCTACTCTGCTCCCCTCCACCTCCATTAATGCTCTCATGTACACATTATTGGGGGGGTGGCATAAGTCTTAGTGTATATAAAAGAAAAGATCACATTTGAAAAAAGATCAAATAATTGTATCAAAATAATATATATATATATATATATACATGCAAATGGTTTTATGGGGTGTTCTATTACATATCTGCCAAGTATCATTTATATTACTCATATTCTGATACACTGAATGTATTATTATCATGAGATAATGTATCCTTGACTTCTATTGAAATCTGATGAGCATTCCTGTATTTTTAAACCTTGCATATAATATGCATATATTTTTTTTCCAGTTGTTCAGCTTTAATTTATATAGCAAGAATGTTATTCATTTATATAGGTTTTTTTAAATAAAGCAAGGGTGATTTAGATTTTTCACAATATCTGTCCTTCAATGAACATCTGAGGTTTTTATTTTTCCTCCCTTAACTGTCCCTTTGGAATGTCAGTATGAATATTGCAGTGTAAATCTACCAGACCTGTGGTTTACAGAGAACAACTGCAAAGGGATGGAGTGCCCACAGCTCCATGAGCAAAATGTGTTTAACCAGCATCTAAACTGACAGACATAACTCACTCCTTGTAACTGGATCAGCAAAGAATGAACTGCTCCTTATAGGATTGTGTTGTGCAATACCGTTACGTAGCAAGCACTGACGATGACGGTGTCTGTTCCATACCATCAGTCAGCCTCACTAATTCACACTATGCTTCGGGAGGCTGCAGCACCCAAGCAGTCTGGCCTGCCTGTCACAATGCTTAAGAAACAAACTGCAGAAGCAGGCTAAATTGTATTTGACATTGGTATCTCCATTGCACCTCAGCTAGTTCTCCAGCATGCAGAATTCCCTGCACATCAGCTCGCGATTATAAAGAACAGTCACATATAAAGGATCTTAGAATTCACAAAACCACCCAGGTATTCGCTGACATTGTTTCAGGATAAAAATGCAAGCTGTCCTGAAACTGTTCTGTAACTGGTGTGTTTGTAAGTGTCAGGAGCTGGTAAGCAGGAGTTTATTGTCATTAGCTGCATAAGCAGAGAAAGAGGCTGTACTGGATGTCCTCTATGTGTACTATCCCTGTTCATGCTCTCAGCAGAAACAGCGAGAAGCTACAGAACAAAGACACATGAGTCATAGGAAAGAGAAAATGAAGGACACGGTGGTAATCAAGACAATGGAAGACAAAGTTATTTCTGACCCTCCATTTAGTAGGCCTTTCAGCTACTCAGAAGCCTGCTCAAAGTGAAAAGACTGATGTTCCACCAGACTTGTGTTATATGTTAGGCCAATGTTTCTAAACCCTGGTCATGGTGGCACCCTTGCTCTGCACATTTTAGAGCTTTCCATGCTCTCAACACACCTGATTCAACAAGCTCATTAACAAGCACTTTCAGAGTTACAGGGGTTGTGCTAATTCAGGGATTGATCTAAAATGTGCAGTGCAGGGGTGCCTCTAGGACAAGAGTTGAGAAACATTGGCAAAGCAACTGCAAAAAGATCACCTAGAGTGGACCTTTACAAACAGTAAGAATGTGTTTAACTGATGTTCAAACAGACAGACATGTTAAAGTCAGTGCAAATCATACACATTGTACTGCCTTTTCTGTACTGTGATACATTTACGAGTGAAACTTTATCTTATTAGGGAGGGCTTTTGAGCTAGCTCAATATTGAGTGGGAGGAGGATATAAAAAATATTATTGGTTAATATTTTTCCCCCCATCAACTGGTGCACAGGGATGTAATCAAAAAAAAATCTAAAACATTTTAAAGTCACTGTCTACTCATTTTTATGAGTATCTTTTAATTGCGGAACTATATATATGAGATAAGCACAAATCAAACATTTCATGTTTATGTCATTATAATTATATTTTTGAAAGATTTTACACCAGTGAGGCGTAGTGAATATAAATATGAGCTAATGAAATGTCAACACTTTATTAAATAAATAGGCAATAATAATACTACCAGATTTATGATCTGAAGTGTCATTACACGGTTCAGGGCACACATGAACTGTGCATTTATTGCCCAGGTTTAACCAGAACAATGTATAATACAGTTTGTGGCACTATTATTGTTACTGTAAAAATTCCCTCAATATCAAAGCAGAGCTGCAGTGAAGACATTTAGCACTGAGCACCTACCTGTCACATGAATGGAATGTGTAGCTAAAACTGTTATGGTTTGTAAACATTGTGGCAGGAGAGCCATAAGACATTAAGCACAGCCACATGTCCAGCAACATCACTGTGGTGTGTAAAAGAAGAGCAGAGTTAGGAGAGCATGGGAGTCTCACACGGGCTGAATGTAAAACAGATAAATCTTCAATTAAGCAAATCTCAGAATGATGGACTTCACTTATTAACTTTTAATGTGTTACATAATGAAAGAAAATCAGAGTGAGAGAGAGGCAATTCTATTAAATCAATTCTATTAGTTCAAGGCAATTCTTTTCAACCGCTACAAGAATTTATTTCAAAATAAAAGTCACAAATGCAAATGATGCGGTAACACAAAATACTTTCAAACTAGAAGCTACAATCTGTCCATCAAATTTGTCTTCATTCGTAATTTTTTGCTGGTACATAAATCATCTGAACGATGACTAAAAATCCATGATCCAGTCAGTACTGCGAGTTTTGTGATCCACTACACCACCAGTATGTACTGTTATCATCAAAGGTTGGTTTTAATTTTTTGAGGGAAGATTTCAAGAGGACAAGATTTTTTTGCTATTAAATAACATCACATTGAGTTATGCCCAGTGGCTATAACTACCCAGGTCAAAAGGTCAATGTGGATTTCAGGTTGACTTGAATAATCATGATCTGCAGAGAATGAACAATAAACAATACTGATAATCATCACAGTCAAAACAAAAGTTTGTGTCTCAGAAACTACAATTTTTAAGACTTCTTTTATATTTTATTGCTCAATCTGTTTTGACATGCAAGCAACAGCTAGCATTGAAAAAAGCAGTCCAATCAAAGTCCAGCTAAATTACTATGCTGTCCATAGTGTGCTAAAGCATGCTAGCATACATTTTCTAATTAAAGGTTAGCATTCTCAGTGTAAGCACTTTTTTTCTGCATGAAGCTGTTATGCTCTTTGTAGTTCCCCTGACCGCCTCTGTCACCTCTTATCTCTACCACTAATGAGCACAGGGGAGATACAGGCTCAGTGTGAATCGAGAGGAGACAGGGGTCCTACGATGTTGCTGACGTAAGGAGACCTCATGCTGTTTCCACCGGAGGATAGAGAGATAGAGGGAGGAGGGAGGGAGACGAGGGGGATGGTGTTGACTTCAGGGATGCAGGACAAGGTCACAGCGGTGTGTTAAACAAATAAAACGGCAATATAAGCTGTAATTGTGTGATGGATGGTGAGTATTAGGTGCTGTGTGACTGTTCTATGATCAGCTGTTGTTGATACTTTCATTTGCATCCCCGTAGAGCAACTCTGCTGGGAATAGCTGTTCACTGATCAGTTTAATGGTTTAACTGTTTAGTGAAGTTTAGAGTAGCATGTGGAACAAAGTAAAAAACCACAGATGTCCTTTACTTCTATTACTTGATACAAAGGAAATGGAAACACTAACTTGGGCAGTTCTGAAAAAGGACCCTGTCTGCTATATGATGACATCAGCCTGGGACAGATAATGATAATATCAATTGCTCAGTGAGGCATGTGGGCACTAAAGTACATAAAGTACTATGTTGTTGTGATAGTCTTTTCTGCAGTATAGCAATGCAGATAGCATTTACAGTGTTCATTTAATCTATACTCCCTTAATAAACAGATCCAGACAAGTTTGAAATATTGTTTTAGTATAGCCAACATTTTTCTTAACAAATGTTACATGAATACAGTTACATCGATGAGATGCACTGAATACAATGAAATTTGTATTGCTATTGTAAGTCTCATGCAGTAAAAAAAACCCCTGAAAGGTGTAGATTTGAACATATATCTACATTTTTAGACAAAAGTACCAACAAATGTCTATTTTGGTTCTCTAAAACATTCAAAATGTTGCACATTTTTGCAAATGAGCCTGATGAAGCTTTTTCAAGTTTAAAGAACCTCCACACAGTGGCAAGGTTCTCCCAATTAATGTTTCGTTTTCCTGAAACTGGATGTCCAGGCCAAGAACCACTTAGAAACTGCTCATTTGTGAGTATAGTCAGACACCGTGTGTTCATGTCACAAACGATCCAAAAATGCCCATTTCAGCCCAAAAGTGCATTTGAAATCGGTAACAACATCCACTGGGTACAGAGTGAGTTAACAGCTTCCGAGGGGGCTCCCTGAGTCTATTACAGCATTTGGCTGTGGGCGAGAATGAATCACCCAGGCAGGACCAGCAGTCCAATAAGCAAAAGTGTTGCAGTGAATGTATAAGAATAGAAAGGCACAACTTCCATGTCCAGTCTTTGGCAGCTGCTTAACCAGCAACAACACAACTTTAAAAATATGGGTTAATGCAACTTAATGAGCCTCTCAGAATTGTACAAAAGTCCCTATGCCTGACATTTGGCAGAGCTTGTGTTTGTTAATAACACAGACAGACACAAAGCCATCATGGAATGGCAGTGCATCACTCAACAAAAGGCGCAAATCCCCCAGCCTTCCTCTGCCAGGATAAGGCCTCATCGCCCACACAGCCTGGTGCCAGACGTACTCATATGACATCACATCGGTGTAGCTGCTAATGCCTAACACAACAGAATCTAATGCCAAGTGATTATGTGGTGCAGTTCCAGCTCATTCACTGGATAAAAAAGATAGAGAGGCCTGCAAGGGTTTGCAGCCGGAACAGGATTTCAACAAAAAGTGTAATACCTCTTCAATCATGAATATTCTCTCTGTTGAGTGTGTTACTACAGCAAGACTGAAACTGAACCTGAACCCCACCCCCATTCACTTTTGAGATTTGGCCTTTTAAACATCTTGGTACATATCATAATGTGTTCACTTAAAGATTATTAAAATGTTTAAGATCATCTATATTGACAATTGAAATAATATACATTTGTGAAGAAATCAATAATAATAATAATAATAATAATAATAATAACAATAATAATAATAATAATAATAATAATAATTAGAGTGTGTGGGGGTGTGGTGGGTTTGTCTTCAACCATTTCCTTTGTCTCAGTATTTGAAAACTCATTAACGTGGCACGATTTGCAAAAGTCAATAGGTTAGAGATGCAGAGTTGTATGATGTGAAAGCGCAGACTAAATACTGAAGTTTATGTAATAGATTTTCCCCTTTTCGATTTCTGTTTGTATGAGTATCGGAAAAAAGGAAGCCCTACTCAACAGATTTTTGTCCCGTCAGCTGTTATAGAGCAGCCACACTGTAAAGCAATTAAGGGATTGATTTGGAAGAAGACTCATTTTGTGCTTACTGGCCTGTCGATAGCTCTTGAGGGAATGATTAAGTTCAATTTCTTATTTTTAACCACAATTCCACTTGGGAACAGCAAGGGCAAATGCTCGTGTTTCCAACAGCTTGTTTCTGGTTTTAGTCTACGCGGGTCATATCCAGGAAGCACATTTCTGACAGTTCTGCTGATATATTTTTGGATTAATTTTGGTGACTTGAACACTGTTTTTCAGCATTTCCGACCACAGTGTCCGAAATGGTAACTCACACTTAAAGTGACAGTGGTATTATTTACAGCAGCTATTTGCTCTTTACTAGTTCAACATTTATTATCTGTAGAGATGTTTGGACAGCTTTTAAAAATGACATAATCGTTGCTTTGGGTTACACCTCTTAACAGTGCTTTCATTCTCATTCGTCATTAAGATAAACATCTATGGCTAGGAGGCGCCTTTGTTTTAAGAGAATGTTGTTGGAGACGAAGAGGTGAGTAAACTCAGACTGACATGGAGGAGGGTTGCACTGTGAATCTGATGACACAGGGGTCTGAGACAATTACCTGTAAACCACCTTGTAAAAAGCCAAGACCCAAAAATTAAAGTTCAGGAGGCTGGAGTATGCCATGGCAAAAAAATATCACAACACTGGCAGAGGAGGAGAGAGTAACCTAAACCTGTACAGAAATAAAAGTGCATTCAGGCATGAATGAACCATGCAGGACCAACAAGCAAAAATGTTTCAGTAAATGTACCAGAACTGAAACTAACCTTTGGCAGCTGATTAGCTAGAAACAAAATAACTCATATCTTCTGTGAGATTACATAAAATAATGTTCCTTTATATTGTTAAAATGTGCATTTCATATAATTAACGTGGGTAAAAATACAGCAGCAGCAGATCCGAAATCAATAAGAAATCAAAACATTCAGCATCAATCAGCAAATGATGTAATAAACCTTAAAACAGGTGGGAAATAATTACGATTTTACGATTTTTTGGAAAATTTGTGTGAGCGTTACTGAAGCTGAGGATGTGTAATAAATGACATTGTATTGTTTCTCCTTACATTTTCATTAATGCCTAACGTTACCTTACAAATGCCAAAGCTGTGATATACTTTTGTCTTTTTTCCTCATATTTTTCTTTCCAATTAGCTGAGTTGCTGGGGGGTTTTAAGGTGGGGTTGCTGGGGTTGTTACTTTACCCAAACAAATTAATTCAGTGTAACATAAACTGCTGATATGGTTTAAATGTAAAAATAAATAAATAATAAATGCGGATACTTTTCAACTTCTCAAGTACTGTATATCTCAGTCAAGTATGTCGTTTTATTCAATACTTAAGTAAGATTCTCACACAGTACTTTTATACTCAGCAGGGAAAGACGGGGGCTCATCCTGGCTTCTTCACAGTGTTCTGATACAGTTCAGACTGTCCTGTCCTTGTTCTTACATTGTTCACAAAGTCTTTATGAACATCACTTCAGTCTGCAGTCTCCCATCTAAACCTTTTGAACTGGGTATGTTTTTTCCTTTTGCACATAAATGCAAGCTCAGCTGAGTTATAACTGTATTACTTCAATCTTGATCATTTGCGTCCATAAGTGGACATACAAGTGCTTTGGGCATGTTATGATGAACTGATCATGAACATTATGAACTTAGGTATCTTAGGATACCTCAGATACTGGTCTGTTAATGATTTTAGCTAATTCTATAGGTGAAGTTAACAAAGGCTTGTTCTGGCATTAAAGATAAGGGTATACTGTTCAAGAATAGCTCTGTTATCTTGAGATTGCTAGTTCAATCCCAGGAATGCCATAGCCATTCATATCCAGGAGTGCCAGAGAGCAGACTTAGTCTTGCTCTCTTTGAGACAGTAAGAAGGCTCTCAGCATGACACAAGCCAGTGTGGGCATCTGTTAGCTGACAACAGAACAGGTACTTAATATTCTCCTCCAAGCATGTTCAGCTGTCCAAAGACTTTGCCTCAGTGGGAATTGGATTCACTAGATTCACTTGTAATGGTATAATGGATCACAAAACACAAAACAAAGATCATTTTAAGGTACAGGGAGAAAGTGACAGAGTAATTTTAGTTTTGAGTATTTTAGTATTAGTGGCTTATTTTGACAAGGCCTGTTTGTTATGTCACAATCAAGTGTATCATGGCACAGTAGCTGCATTCCATTCCACAAGTGTGTACACATTAATTACATGAAATCAGCTACATCCATACATATGGAATGCTCTGCAATGCCATCACATAAACAATGGCATTTTGCATTTGTTTTCTAAACTAACTATCATACTAATGAACTTTAGTCATATATCATATTATGTACATAACTTAGGATCAGTTTTTTTTATGATCATAGTAAAGATTTGTGTTGTGTTTGTTATTCTATTGCTTGTGATGAGCTCCAACTCCAACCCAACTCCAGATGCAATGAATTATATGTAAACTTTACTTTCATCTTTGTGAGTATCAATAAACCCGTACTCACTACTCCACTGACGTTCCTTTCCCTTTGAACTGAAAACCTTCATTCCCTGTAGTCTGGAATCTCACAGGAATCTCATTGCAATGCTCGTAATGTTTACAGAACCTAATGGTTGTATCCACCAGCTCCATTCACATGACAGACAGCTGATCAAGATTTAGGGAATTATTAATGTAAAAAAGAAAAAATGTAAAAAACAATAATTTTCCACAGTGTTACGGTTAAACTTTGGAAATAAGTACACGGTTCACATGCATCCCAAACCACATTGATCATTATTTGTTACACCAATACTTAATTGACTAGCAAATGCTAGTGTTCATATTTATTTTTCAATACAGTCATCCACTAAAGGTTTCTTAGCAAAATAACAGCATCACTCAGTTTTACCAGCACTTTTAAAATTTTAGCAGAAAGCTAAAAGCCAAGCTAACATGGGGGTTTCCCTTTCTTTGGCGGAGGGGTTTTAAATGAGAGACACTGAAGCACAATCAATGAGTGATCATAAATTCACAAAGGAGGAGGGTGACAGCAGATTAATTAAGCTTAGTCAATTAGCCTGGAAGCCCAGGGGTTCTGAATCTTTTACATCCATGTTCAGAGAGACCACTCAGACCTGAGTGGAGTCACTTTTAAATCATTCAAATCACCACCAATGAGAAGTATACAGACTTTGACAGTGATGCTAGAATACCTGCTCACTCACTGCAACCTGTGGAAATGTTGTTACTTGTTCAGGGACCGATTGTTAAACACACGTTCTGAGTAAACATCACTGTTTAAATTTCAGTGTGGAAGAATTTCTTGTAGAGCACCCTGTACCTTCCGGGAGGAGTGTATTTGGCAGAAAAGACTTTGCATGTTCACAATCACTCATTTTGAACACACTTCCCCAGTGTAATTTCACTATGCTTGTAGTTAATGATTTACCAGAGCTTCACATGGATTCATCAGCAGCTAATGTCACTCCTGATTGATGCTCTTGGTGCCACTGAGAGGCACGTGCAAGACAATTAGCAAATGTGGTGGCTGTGATCACTTGCTGGTCTGGTGGGGTGAGGGAGTTTGGGGGTAAGAGTGAGGAGGTGGGGGAAGAACAATCATCTGTGGGGTAATCTACCGCACTGCGCAAAAAAGGCCGACTTCGCAATAAATCTCTTCCACTTCACAATTCCTCCGGAAATCAATTCTATTAATTCCCACCTGTGTTTCCTATAAGAGGGGAATGTTTACAAGAATCTTTAGATATATGAGTCTCATAGCAATGAGGGACTGGAGAAAAAACAGAGAAATGAGATGGGTTTATGGTCTTGGGTCGTGTGTGTGCACTAGTGTAGTGGGTGGCAGTTCAGGAGGGTGAGGTGGACTATATTAATCACCAGGGGGCAGTGGTCAGCATGGGGTGAGTCACTCCAGCATAAGCATTAAAGAAGTCTCTTAGTGAGTGTATTTCATTACAGAAAAAGTATAAATGGCAGTGTCAGTGCCCTCGCCTACCTATTACATAATAAAGCTTTATCAGAAAAAATTAATCTGTATTATTGTCTACCTGCTCTGGAATTGTTCCTTAGAACAGACAGCTTCAAGCGGGTCGACCCGAAGCAGTTACGTCAAACACAAAGAGCATGATGGCCACTTAATGTCTTTCCTCCTATCACATAAACCTAACTGATGATTCTTGGAATGACCATGAATGCCCATATACGTGCATGCACAGAGAGAAGCAGGTAAAGGCATCCATTTCCATACAACATACTGGAACTACATGCAGTGGATTTACCATTCACTGCCCTTAAGGATCTTAACTCTGAGTACCAAGTACTGATCCAATATCAGTACACTCTTAAAAAAGCTACAAATGTTTCTTTGAGAGACCATTTTTTTTGCAAAAGTGATCAATGTGTGAAAAACCTTTTAAAGGTTTAAGGCCAATAAAGTGGTTCTTTACCAATTTAACGATTTTTCACACTCATATATCCTTTTCAAAAAACGGTTCTTTATGGAACTAAAAGCAGAACCTATTGCTCAAAGAACCATTTTTTAGCACCTTAATTTGTAAGGGTGTACTTTTGTAGTATATCCTACCTTTAAAATGTCTGGGTTTGCATTTAACTGTACATAATGAATTAATCAATGAATTATATGATAAAGGGGTCTACTGGATAACTTTTCTATAATATAACAATATATAGCATTTCTATAATTTCACTGTTGCAGGCAATTTTCTGTTGTAGTGTGCTCCTGTCATCTCAATGGTTCCTCAACAGCTGTCCTGAAAGTGTTTTTCTCATTTTGACATTGTGATTAATCAATCATGTTTAACATTTTCAGTTTTGAGTCTTGGCTTATGCAAATTTCTTCCAAAAAAATCTATGGCACACACAGCTGTGGTCAAAAACTGATTCTGTTCCTGATCCAATGTTCAACAGTTTCTCTTGTAAGCTTCCACCAGCAACAAATAATCTCAAAAGGAATCTAGCTGTATTCTTGCACACACAAAATGCACTATCATTAATTGATCTCTGGTGCCAGTCAGTGTATTCCACAGGGAAAATCCTACTAATGAAAAGTACAGGCGGCACTTATTCAGAAGTCTGGGCACACAGTTCTGACAGGGTGGCTGAATACAGTCAGCCATGAGAAGAAACATTAACATTAAACCTACACATCAATCACATATGTACTGCATTACTATAAATCGGATGACTCTTGAATTCAAAATTTCAATATTTAGATTTCAGCCAATGCACATTTGCTATTCATCTGCAAAACAGCCCACTACAGAATTAAAATATTGCACAAAACATAATGCTGATCTGATCAAACAGTCCGACAGCCCCTGTACTGAATCTATCTCTTTTTGACATTGTAAAATGCTTCCACCAGCAGGCAATCCCTCGAGAATAACCAAAGTTGTGTGATTCGCATTCGTAAGGTGAGCAACACAATTCTGTCAGCCAGCAGCCAAAACCCCTCCATTTCCACTTTCAGAGAACCTGCTGACAATGGAGTGCCGTAGTAGTGAGGTCATTATTCTCCCTGCTATGGCCAGCACTGTCTGTTTTAATAGTGAAACTCTGCCCTCTGCAGGAGCTAGCCTGCACATTAGAGTTATTGGCTTTGACTACTCTGATCTACACCACACAAACACACACACACACACACACACACACACACACACACTGAGCATAATTTCCAATTTTGCAGACAGTGACTGAACAGTTGTAACAGTTTCATTTGGCACTCTGGCAAATTATGTATGTATCTGTGTAGTGTATGTGCATATACAGTACCGTATTTTCTGGACTATAAGCCGCTACTTTTTTTTCCACGCTTTAAATCATGTGGCTTATAATGAGGAGCAGCTTTTTCTTCTTATATATGTTATTTTCTAGTTGTTGTTTTTTTTAACTTTGTGGGTGCTGCTTATATTCTGGTGCGGCTTATAGTCTGGAAAATACGGTATATGTATTATGTCACCTGTTCCATATGCATGATTTTTACATAAGAATTCTGGACATTGCACATTACGCAGAGTTCCCCTTTGACACATGTAGCATACAGTCGGAGATTACAGACATGTCTTCACTACAGTAAATGTTCCACCTGGTTTAGGCCTTGCAGTGTGTGCAGAAGGTACAGAATGACCCACTGTGAATTCTCTGGAATACTATCGTTCTATTCACAAATAGGCTGACTCTGACATTATATGAGTGAATACCATAGTAGGGAAGACACCCCCCATTAGAAGCCTAAATGCTACATTAGTATAAATTCAATGTCATTTCTAATTATGAAAAATAACATGAAAAATAGAAGAATATCTTTATTTCAACCATATCTTAATGAGGATTGTGTTCCAAAAGACATTTCTTGCTCCACATGCACAGGTAAAATAAATCAACTGGAAAAAAAATCAATGCATGTACCTGATCTCTTTAACGGACTATGAAAAAAGGCATTTTTTATTAGACATGCACACATTGTAAAATTTTCCAGATAATCATTCCCTTTTCAGTGTGTATGCATTGCCATTTCTCTCTCACCCAGAGGTCTAGCTGAATGTGAAAAGCTCTTGGCAACATATGGTGTCTCCTCAGGACACCACACTGATCTCTCACATACAACCACACAGCGTAAACAAGCCTGCCCAACACACACCACCGCTCACTCCATACCTACATATGCTAACATAGCAGGTTGACTGAAATAAACAGGAAAATACTGCCAACATATATGTACAGCTATAAAACATTAGTTGTAAACACATTCTCTGTAGCTAATCAAACATAACAGTACAGTTAATACTAAACCAGTCTCAGCTGAAATACATAAGCTTTATAAATCTTCAAACCTTGTACTAACACTTATCAATCATGGGCTCTTCTAGGCAACAGTCTAAACATGAAAACAAAAGTAATCAATGCCCACAGCACAGGTGACGGCTATAACAAGACCAACATCAAATGTTTGTCAAACAGGCAAATGTTTTTGGCTTGCAGTTTCTACAGGCAGTTTAGGGAAACTGTGAAAGTCAATATGAAAGACCTAAAAATCTCACAGAGAACTGATCATATGCTGTGAAAACAGGCAAATCAGCTGTTAAAAAAACCTGTAAGAACATTTAGTTGAGTCAAGATAGTGGTTCAGTATTCCTTACACATGGAAGACATTAGAAGGAAAACCAAAATCCAACATTTAAACTGTACTACAGAATATCTAGAAACCCCAGATGAGTTTTGGAAAAAAGTAGTGTGGACTGCTGTGGAAGTTAAAATAGGACTCTTTAACCAAAAGCATCAAAGATATGTTTGTAGAAAAAACGAACATATTCAGTAGAAGACATTTATTCCAAATGTGAAGGAATGGATGCACTGGGGTTGTATTTTAGAGGTGGAGGGAAAAATGGATTTTACAAAATACCAGTAAATCTGAGAACTAGAAAAGCTGAACTGAAAGAATTTTAGCAGGCTTAAATGCTCCTTTCCTTCACCATCATTATACACTACAAAAAACAATTATGAAAGCAAATAATACAAAATATTTGGTAGATATACGGTATATGGACAATAGTATCGAAACACCTATTCATTCATTGTTTCTTGCAAAATTAAGGGTATTTCCTATTTTTGCTGTAGTAACTGCCTCTATTGTCCAGATTCTTAAGCACTGCTGTAAAGATTAAATTGCATTCACTGATAAAAGCATAAGTGAAATCAATATGTTGGAATAACTACACCTCATACCCAACTCCATAACTCGTCCTAGAAGAAATAGATGGAAGTCCACCATTCCTGAAAAGACATTTCCTCTGCTTTACAGCTCAATGCTGGGGGGTTTGTGTCCCATTAGCCCACGCTACATTTATCAATGTCTTTATAGTTATGTCTTTATTTGTAAATTTTTCTAGCCTTTAACCCAGATCATGTTTTCATTTTAGTCTTATCTTCTACATAATATGGAATTATCTACTTGATTTGCTCATTTCTAAAGGTGTGGAAGTCTTGGCAGCTCTATAGCAGTGATATCATTCTGGTGACGAGGGACCATAAACTAACATACACAGACACACTTTAAATACGCACTCCACTCAAACATTATTCGCCCAAAGCCTTTGTGTTTTAAATCTCTGAAGGGTTTTAATGGTATTCAGCTGAAGAGGCAGAATCTTTTCCAATAAGAGTAAATTAACACCAAGGGGAGTACAGTGGGGGGTGGAAAAGGAGTCAATAGTAAATGACTGGCTCAAAGCTTACAAAGTGCTGCAAACCAAAATCAAACATTACGGCACAAGAGTGTTCATGCTCTCTAATGATTCAGGAGCACTTCAAATAAAGCCTGAAAGCTAGTTGAAAAAATTACCAGACAAGCTGACTTCCAGCAGAGATGACATCACACTTTCCTGGTAGATGAATATATACTGTATACAGTATATATCCTTTACATAACAACAACAGAATCACAGGATTAGTAAATTAGTTTCTGCACTAGTTTCTAAGTATGTGATGGTGTCACTGAATCAGAGGACATTTGTTTACATTTTTTTTTTGCAAACATTTGATTAATGATCTGGTCATTTCCGTTACTCTCAGCAACAGATCTAACATAACTTGTTCTAATGGGGCTGTTTCATTTTGCTCTCTTTCTCTTAAAATTACACCGAAGGGAGTCTTTTACAATACTGTAAAGGTCATTGTTCTGTACTGTACTGTCAACATATACTTAAGTTTTCATGGACTTTGAACTGTTTTATCTGAAGCACCCAATAACATAGCAAGTAAAAACTGTACATTTCTCTTGTTTACCTGTATCACTAAACGTAAAAGCCAACATTGCTTTGTAACATTGCTTTTTCAACATTGCTTTGTAACATTGCTTTTTCCTGGAATACCAGTACAGTACAGGACTAGCCTACAGATCTTTTTTCTGTTGGCTTATACACTGACCACAGGCCAAGTTTAACAGGTTTTTGCCCGTCAGCCATCCGGCACTGTATCTGATCTCTGACCCAGCTGATCCTCCACCACTGAACTGGGCTTGAGTCCCAAATCATTCCATTAGCCATAAATCAAATGAGGATGCCAATAATGTCTCTTGGATTTATGGGCATCGGCTTCCCCTGAATTATAGCCAGTGCATAAGAGTGCTCTCTGCATAGCCAACGACTAACAGGACAGTCATTCATAAAAACAGCATTAGCTCTGCACTTAACTGGAATATCTACTGACAATTAGCTTCCATTACTACAGATTTAAGTTGTCACAAGGATGGCAATGTGTTAAATGCATATTTATATATGTGTATTATAGTATTATAGTGTGAAAAAATAAATATATATATATATATACTGTNTGAGTGTCCCCAACACACACACACACACACACACACACACACACACACACACACACACACACACGCCACACACACACACACTTTCAGGTCCTCTTCTGAAAGGCATCCAAACAAATCACACAATCTCAATCCCAGTCTGGGGAATGGCAAGGTGGAAAATGAGTGTCCCCAACACACACACACACACACACACACACACACACACACACACACACACACACACGCCACACACACACACACTTTCAGGTCCTCTTCTGAAAGGCATCCAAACAAATCACACAATCTCAATCCCAGTCTGGGGAATGGCAAGGTGGAAAATGAGTGTCCCCAACACACACACACACACACACACACACACACACACACACACACACACACACACGCCACACACACACACACTTTCAGGTCCTCTTCTGAAAGGCATCCAAACAAATCACACAATCTCAATCCCAGTCTGGGGAATGGCAAGGTGGAAAATGAGTGTCCCCAACACACACACACACACACACACACACACACACACACACACACACACACACACGCCACACACACACACACTTTCAGGTCCTCTTCTGAAAGGCATCCAAACAAATCACACAATCTCAATCCCAGTCTGGGGAATGGCAAGGTGGAAAATGAGTGTCCCCAACACACACACACACACACACACACACACACACACACACACACACACACACACGCCACACACACACACACTTTCAGGTCCTCTTCTGAAAGGCATCCAAACAAATCACACAATCTCAATCCCAGTCTGGGGAATGGCAAGGTGGAAAATGAGTGTCCCCAACACACACACACACACACACACACACACACACACACACACACACACACACACGCCACACACACACACACTTTCAGGTCCTCTTCTGAAAGGCATCCAAACAAATCACACAATCTCAATCCCAGTCTGGGGAATGGCAAGGTGGAAAATGAGTGTCCCCAACACACACACACACACACACACACACACACACACACACACACACACACACACGCCACACACACACACACTTTCAGGTCCTCTTCTGAAAGGCATCCAAACAAATCACACAATCTCAATCCCAGTCTGGGGAATGGCAAGGTGGAAAATGAGTGTCCCCAACACACACACACACACACACACACACACACACACACACACACACACACACACGCCACACACACACACACTTTCAGGTCCTCTTCTGAAAGGCATCCAAACAAATCACACAATCTCAATCCCAGTCTGGGGAATGGCAAGGTGGAAAATGAGTGTCCCCAACACACACACACACACACACACACACACACACACACACACACACACACACACGCCACACACACACACACTTTCAGGTCCTCTTCTGAAAGGCATCCAAACAAATCACACAATCTCAATCCCAGTCTGGGGAATGGCAAGGTGGAAAATGAGTGTCCCCAACACACACACACACACACACACACACACACACACACACACACACACACACACGCCACACACACACACACTTTCAGGTCCTCTTCTGAAAGGCATCCAAACAAATCACACAATCTCAATCCCAGTCTGGGGAATGGCAAGGTGGAAAATGAGTGTCCCCAACACACACACACACACACACACACACACACACACACACACACACACACACACGCCACACACACACACACTTTCAGGTCCTCTTCTGAAAGGCATCCAAACAAATCACACAATCTCAATCCCAGTCTGGGGAATGGCAAGGTGGAAAATGAGTGTCCCCAACACACACACACACACACACACACACACACACACACACACACACACACACACGCCACACACACACACACTTTCAGGTCCTCTTCTGAAAGGCATCCAAACAAATCACACAATCTCAATCCCAGTCTGGGGAATGGCAAGGTGGAAAATGAGTGTCCCCAACACACACACACACACACACACACACACACACACACACACACACACACACACGCCACACACACACACACTTTCAGGTCCTCTTCTGAAAGGCATCCAAACAAATCACACAATCTCAATCCCAGTCTGGGGAATGGCAAGGTGGAAAATGAGTGTCCCCAACACACACACACACACACACACACACACACACACACACACACACACACACACGCCACACACACACACACTTTCAGGTCCTCTTCTGAAAGGCATCCAAACAAATCACACAATCTCAATCCCAGTCTGGGGAATGGCAAGGTGGAAAATGAGTGTCCCCAACACACACACACACACACACACACACACACACACACACACACACACACACACGCCACACACACAC